>CAUYOR010028578.1:0-32602 GCA_963573925.1 Callimico goeldii | reverse complement strand
CTGGGCACGGTGGTGCGTGCCTGTAATCCCAGCTACTCAGGAGGCTGAGGCAGGAGAATTGCCTGAACCCAGGAGGCGGAGGTTGCAGTGAGCCGAGATCGTGCCATTGCACTCCAGCCTGGGTAACAAGAGTGAAACTCCGTCTCAAAAAAAAGAAAAAAAAACTATGAGAGAAACAATAGACAATCCACTTCTATGAAATAAAGCTATTAACGGCAGCAGACCCAAGAATGTCCCATGGCAATGTCACATAGCCACACAACCCGCAGGTGACCCTGCTCCCCTCCGCGTGAAGCCCCGGCCGCCACAGGCGAGGCTGAAGTGAGTGTCTCTGCACAGGTCCTCTCAGACCTGCTAGAGAATCTCTCTGTGCTGGACTTCAGGACCACGGAGCACACGAGCCTGCCAGGGAACACAGTCACACGTGGCCCATGATGTTTCAGCCAGCGACAGAGGGAGCAGAGCAAGGAGGTCCCGTGAGGTTCCAATGGAGCCGAGTCCGTATTGCCGGTGCCATCATGACGTGCAGCACGGCTGTCCCGTGTGGCACTGCCAGCCTATGTAAGTATATGTGGTGACATCCTAGCCCTCCACGCTCACTCACACTCCCTGACTCACCCCAGCAGCTCCCAGGCCTGCAGGCACCACTCCTGCAAGTGCCCTATGTTATTTTCAATGCTTTATACTGTATTTTTACTGTACCTTTGTTTAGCATTTTTTTTTTTGAGACAGGGCCTGACTCTGTCACCCAGGCTGGCACACAGTGGTGTAAACATGGCTCACTGAAGCCTCTGCCTGCTGAGTCCAAGCCATCCTCCCACCTCAGCCCCTGTGTAGCTGGGGTTACAGGCACGTGTCACCATGCTCCGCTAATTTTTAAATTTTTTTGTAGACATGAGGTCTTACTCTATCGCCCAGGCTGCTCTCAGACTCCTCAGCGCAAGTGATCTGCCTGCCCTGGCTTCCCAGAGTGTTGGGATTGCAGGTGTGAGCCACGGTGCCCGGCCGATTGAGCTGTTTAGACGCACAGATCCTTACATTATGTTATGATTGCCCAGGACACTCAGCAGGGTCACCTGCTGCACAGGCCTGTGGCGGGGAGCAAGGGGCTAAGCTGCACAGGCTGGGTGTGTAGTGGGCTGTCTACGTCCACGTGAGTGCACTCTGTGATGGCCCTATAGTGACGGAGTCCCCTAAAGAGACATTTCCTGGAGCACAGCCCATTGTTAAGTGACATGTGACTGCACTGTTAGGTTCATTCCAACATGGCCAGTGCCATGATATTCCTGCCAGCAACACTCCAATTCCCATTTCTGCAGAGCCCCATCCCAGCCTCCTCATTGCAGCCGCAGACAAGGCAGCCGGCCCGGGCTGCACTCACACTCCCTGGCCGTGGCAAGGCTGCGTGTCCTCGCGTGCTTCTTGGTCATCTGGTCTCCTGTCGGTGAACTATTAATATGCGCTGTCATGTTTCTAGAGGCTTCCAGCAGGTTCCCTGCTGGTCCGCAGGACTCCCCTAGCACTGGCTGCTTGCCGGCTTTATACATTAGGAAGGAGGAGCCAGGGATGCGCTGCCTTCGGTCAGCACCTGTTAACCGCCCTCCATGCCCTCCACTGTACAAGGAAACCCAATTTTGATCTGGCCAAATCATCCATGTTTTGCCCTAGGATTTATGCCTCTGGGGTCTCAAAATATGAGCTTTCTCTCCAAGGGAACAAAGACAAGCTCCCATATCATCTTCCACTGGCTCATGGCCAGGCCCAGAACCCACGGCGCCTGCCTCTGCCCCCGCCTCTCCTCTGCACTGCTGTCTTCCAAGCCTCGGGTCCCTCCCGGCTGCCCCGCCCCATGCCCTCCTCCCATCTCCCCTCCCACAGCAACCCACACTCTCACAGCCTCTGCTGCTGGAACTGCTCCCTTCTGGGGTTCCCTTGAACGATTCAGCTGAGGATTTTCTCCAGTTCCGCTGGCTGTTCTCCTCTAACTCCGAGGCCTCTGAAACTCAGGTCTGCACTCACACACAAGACAGTGTAAAGTGGTAAGGGCTTCCCGACTTACTTCTCAGGATCGCTGTGTTAAGATGATATGAAAGAAACCTGGGTTAATATGGAGTAAAAGGTTTAAACATAGACCTAGCTTTCTACGGGCCATTTTCTAAAAATATCTAAGCAACTAAAGTCATCAATGTCATTAAAATGTTTCTTTTGAAACATGCTGAAATAAAATAATTCCTGATTTATTTATTTTTGTGGGGGACAGAGTCTCACTCTGTCGCCCAGGCTGGAGTGCAATGGCGCAGTCTAGGCTCACTGCAATCTCCGCCTCCTGGGTTAAAGCGATTTTCCTGCGTCAGCTTCCCGAGTAGCTGGAATTACAGGTGCCGGCCACACACCTGGCTACTTTTTTGTATTTTTAGTAGAGACAGTGTTTCGCCATGTTGGCCAGGCTGGTCTCAAATTCCTGAGCTCAGGTGATCTGCCCACCTCGGCCTCCCAAAGTGCTGCGATTAAAGGCGTGAAGCGCCATGCCCAGCCTAGAATTCCTGATTTATATTAAACCGTTCTTGCTTTTTGCAGGGCTGAAGTCCTCAGTCTAATAACATGATGAAGAATGCAAACTTCTGTATAAGATAATGCCTTCTAAATACTGTGTGCATACGGAATACTTACAAATTATCCCAATGAGCCATGCTAAGTAGCTCTCGTAGAACACAAAAGCCAGACCTGAAGGGGTCTGGCAGAGAGGAGCCTGCCAGAGCCGACTTGGGCCACGTGGCGAAGACCTGGGGCTGGGGAACGCCGGCCCCGGGCCCAGCGCTCAGTTTTCGGTCACCTGTGCGTAGATGCTTACACTCCAAATCTCACAGATTTTAGTTAAGCAATGATAGAGATTCCAGGTCTCGGTGAAGTAAGATCTCACTGTGCACGGGCAAAAATAATTTCTACTAAGAATTTTTAATTTTTTTTTTTTTTGGAGATAGAGTCTCACTCTATCCCCCAGGCTGGAGTGCAGTGGTGTGATCTCGGCTCAGTGCAACGTCCGCCTCCTCGGTTCAAGAGATTCTCCTGCCTCAGCTTCCCGAGTAGCTGGAATTACAGGTGCCCCCACAATACCCGGATAACTTTTGTATTTTTAGCAGAGACAGGTTTCACCATGTTGGCCAAGCTGGTCTCAAACTCCTGATCTCAGGTGATCCACCCGCCTCGACCTCCCAAACTGCTGGGATTCCAGGCGTGAGCCACCGCGCTGGGCCAGGCCTTGTACTAAGAATTTCTTCTGAGAGTACATACAATAGAATGGCATGAAAGCTAAAAACAGTAGACATTATTTATGACATTCATGTAATTCAAAAACAAGTGTGAAAAACTAAATATTTCACCCACATCTTTCTTGTTTTCTTGAACTGCCAGACCATTACTCATTTCCTCATCTCTCTTTAGATAGAGACTCTCACTAGTCGTAAACATCATTGCTGACCCGGAATAAACCCTCTAAGCCAATTCTTCCTTTTCACAAATGAAGCCCTGGAGGCCTGGAGAGGCCGGGGCTGCCCAGGGCCCACATGAGGGAAGTCTGTGCCCGTCTCTCAGCTCCACCTGAGGGAGCTGAAGGCTCAACATGATGCCTCGTCTTCTGCAGATCAACGAAGACGTTCTCTGAAACAGTACAGTCAGCGGTCACTACTAATCACCAACAACATTCACAATCTTGGATGTAGGTTTGTTTTTTTTTGAGATGGAGTCTTGCTCCGTCTCCGAGCTGGAAGGTGTGGTGCAGCCTCACCTCACTGCAGCCTCGCCTCCTGGGCTCAAGCAATGCTCCTGCCTCAGCCTCCCGAGTAACTGGGATTACAGGCGTGTGGCACCATGCCTGGCTAATTTTTCTATTTTCTAGCAGAGATGGGGTTTCTTCACGTTGGCCAGGCTGGTCTTGAACTCCTGGACCTCAGGTGATCCACCTGCCTGGGCCTCCCAAAGTGATGGGATTACAGGCGTGAGCTGCTGTGCCCGGCCTGAAGGTCGTTTTTAAAATACTGAAGTCTGCTGACTTTAGCTTCTAAGCATGAACAGTGGTTGGGAATTACAGCACCGTGGACAGCAAAGATGGAAAACCCACTGAAATTGTTCTAATGCACCTTTGAAACCTTCAGGAACAGCCTTGTCGTGGCACTTTATAATATCAACTAGGCAGGGTGTTATGTTACCTCACTGATGAATCATTTCCTCTCATAAACTATCAGAATAATTACATTTATGAAAAACTATAATAAAAAATAAAAGCTACCTGTTTCCATTTTCTGCCTGGAAAACCAATGGCTGAACGAAGCAGGCCATTTAAGAAAAGCTCTTCGGACACATAAATGGACCTGAATAGCCTCAAGCGATGCGGTCCTAGTTTTTCGAATATGCAGGGGCGAACTCACACCCACATGTCACCAGAAAACAGGAAAACCATCTCAGCATCTTACATAAAATGGAAAAAGCAGCTTTTGGTGACGTGAGCTTTATAAAATAAAACACCCGTAAAGCATGTTTCTATTTTTAATTTTTTTGCTTTGATAGGTCAATTGCTTCACAAAAATCCTTTTTAAAGACAACAATTCAAGAAAACATTGTTACAGTATTCACATTTCAAAGATTGTCAGTTTCAAAGACCCAACATAACAGGAACAAAAGAAGATTGCTGAGTTCTTTCTAAGTGCCAGGAATGGGCCTTCACCAGGGGCAGAACCCCTGCTGGGCGCCCTGGAGTTTGTCTCAAGGAAAAGTGCCCACTGCTTCCTCACGCAGGCAGGAGGCGGATCACGCTCAGGTCACACAGACACGATTCCTCGATCCCTTAGCCACAAGGGTTTCCTCTGCATACTAGATCAACACTTCCACTCATCTTACCATCTGGAATCAAAACGCAAAGGCCAAGCTAGTCCCTCGGCGGGAGCGTGCAGGGCCCAGCACAGCTAACGCCGCAGCTGCTGCCCCACAGGTGCAGGCTAGGAATTACAGCGACATGCTCAATGTGCTCTCAAGACACATTCGAAGGGAGACTTCGCAGGGAAAGATTCAACAGGAATTAAACTGGGGTCAGATCAGATCATTTAAAATGAAATATTAAGGGGGTCACACTTTCACAGACTCTCTCCGCTGCCCGAGGCTGCCAACTGACCTCGAACCTGCTGGGCAGTGACTCAGGCCACAGCTTCCCAGTGCCACCTAGATTCATGCAGTGCCCTCTTTTTTTATAGACGGGGTCTCACTACATTGCCCAAGATGGAGTGCAGTGGCTATTCACAGGTGCAAGCATAACGTACTGCAGCCTCAAACTCCCGGGCACATGCCAGCCTCCGCCTCAGACCCCCGAGTAGCTGGAACTAGAGGCAGGCCCTGTCACACCAGGCTCCGGCAGCGCTCTTAAATTCAACCCACTGCTCTGCGAATGTGATTTCTGGTGTGGGAAAGAAACAGTGACCTATACATCAGTCTCCATTCTGTGACTGGCTTCCACTAACCCACACTAAAGAGCAGGCTGTTGAGGAGACAGAGGGTGGTGAGGGAAGGAGGAAAGGCTGGCTGGCTTTCACGAGGACTCATTTTAAGAAGTCCAACAAAGTTGGAATTCAAGTTAAAATGATCTTGTAGACCTGACTTAAAATAAAAAAACGGTTCACAAACAAGGAATGCAATGGTGGCTGTAAGATGTGATTCTTGGCCAGGTGCAGTGGCTCACGCCTGTAATCCCAGCAATTTGGGAGGCGGAGGGGGGTGGATCACCTGAGGTCGGGAGTTTGAGACCAGCCTGACCAACATGGAGAAACACTGTCTCTGCTAAAAATGCAAAATTAGTTGGGCATGGTGGCGCATGCCTGTAGTCCCAGCTACTCAGGAGGCTAAGGCAGAAGAATCGCTTGAACCCAGGAAGCAGAGATTGCAGGGAGCCGAGATCGCGCCATTGCATTCCAGCCTGGGCAAAAGGAGCGAAATTCCACCTCAAAAAAAAAAAAAGATGTCATTCTCTCCCCGAAAGAACTAATAATCTTTCAGTTAAAACTCCTGAAAGATTTTAAAATAAATTTGTGTGTTTTCTGCTGACTTCTAAGTTATCTGGATACTCTCCTATGATTAACTTCAATTAATATATTTTTTGGGAAAAATCAATTCCAGAAAAAAACTCTTCACTAGCTTAAAATGTCCCTTGGCTTACAAACAATCACTACTGCTGAATCTCAAGAACTGACGATATTCCTGATGTTACAAACAAACGAACTTCAGCCACAGCACTTCAGACGATATAGGGACACTGTATGAAACACCATGGCCAGTTTTCTGTCTGAGGAAAAGCCCCACTCCTAAGTGAACAAGCAGAAACAAATCAAAAGCAAACAAAGCAGAACCCAGCCCGCTCTCGGTTCATCTTGTCGCCAGGAAACAGAAGGCCTATAGCTATTCCAAATCCCACGTGGTCACGTGAGTGGGAGGGCTCTGGGAAGCTGGAAGCGACAATGTATGACAAACACTGACAGCCGCAAACGCAAACGTGAGAGCAACCGTGGGGGCCGCCGCTGCACCCTCGCCAGACCAACCCGCCGCTGTGACTCCAGGGTGAGTTAAGTAATCAAGTGTGAGTATCTGCTGTTTACCCTAGCTCTGGGCCAGTGGGGCAGAGCACATTTTCTATTAGCTTACAATAAACATTCTATGCGTAACGTATTTTGAATTAAAAACTTCTAAAACAATACACAGCTAGCATGGTGAAACCACCATGCCACTGTGGTCAGATCTGAACTGAACTGGAGTGTGTGTGCCGACAGCTCCTAACATCCCCGCCACCATCTCCCCTCACTTACCTGAAGTCCTGTTTAGCAAACACCCTTCGATACACATTTAGATCAGGTGTGAAATGCAATCTGAGCATTACATACCAACAAAAATGTGCGGATGTCAAGTTTCAGGAAACAGCTGTTTCCTTTGTAGCAGTTAATGTTCACCACTGCCCTGGGAGAGCAAAGAACCAGGGGCCGGCGGCTGACTTTGGGCAGGCTCATTAAATTTGCTCAGTTCAAGACATTCCAAATTGAAACATTAATAGCAAGCACGTATTGTTTCTTCTCTAGAAATTTTATCCTCAATATAGTCATCATCCAATTTATAACGAATTTATAAAAATAGCTTTTTTATCCAATAATTCCAGCAAGGTAAAAATAGGAGTTTCTTTTTTATATATAGCAAATGAAACAGGCTCACTGAACACGAGGGGCCTGGGCTTGCTGAGCTCGCCATCCATCCACCACGATGAACCCACACTCAGTCTAGGCGTGTGCCGCGGTCCTGCACACTGGCAGTTTCAGGTGCAGAAGCTTCTTTTAAATCATGGGCCACACAGAAAAACCAGCCCACTGAGATTGGCTGGAACCACAGAGCTAAGTGAAAACTGCACCCCGGTTTAGAAAACGGCAGCGCTTTTCCTTAATCTAATTAGGGATTCAAGGTGGGGAGGGAGTGGTGTGTCATTCCTCACATATCTAGCGTTAAACCTTTAAAGAATTTCTTTAAAAATACACACACACACACACACACGCATGTATGCACGCGCACACCACACACACACACACACACACACACACACACACACACACACACACACTCTCTCTCTCTTGAAAGAAGTCGCTGCACCGGCAAAGACGCGCTTTAAGCTTACTATGAAATACAAAAGTGCACTCTTCTATATCTACATATAAAACATATTAGAAATAAAACTGTGTAAAATGTTTGCTGTGCAAACTATGAAAAGTCAGGTGAGTCTGCTCCCCCGCCCTACTGCAGGGAGTCGCTGTTCTCCAAGACGAGCCCGCTGATGTGCGCAGGGGCCAGGGCGCCTGCGTCCTCCTCTGTGCTGTCCACAGACTCATCCTCGCTCTGCCCTGCCATCATGACCTGTTGCACCGCCAGGGTGGCCCCGTCCGAGGACAGAGACTGCAGGCTGTCCACGTTCATGTTCACGGGCGTGGTGATGGTCACAACAGCTCCTGTGGCAGGATGAGGGTGTGTCACTATTTAAATTAGTGCTCACAGAAAAACACGTTATTACTCAATTGGGTGCTGTTTGCTCGTTTGTCCTAAAGTTAAAGAAACACCTACATATGTGTAGGGAATGTTCAGCAGGGACTGAAGACACTTTCTGAAATCAGCCTCGGACCACCCTTAGCTAATAAGGCCTTGGCCTAAGAACACCCTCGGTGGAGATCAGGACTGTGAAGAACATTCGTGAAGCAAACTGGATTGTAGTAACAAGAAAATCCAAACACACGGAGGAAGACACACAAGATCACAGTGGAGACACACAGAGAAAAGGAGAACACAGGAGGGGGAAGGAGGGTCTGCACGAAAGGAAGAGGAGCTGTCACATGCCAGTGCCTAACAGCGGACGGTGAAAACAGCCCAAATAGCCATGAGCAAGGCCCAAATTAAAACACTCAACAATGAAGAGGACGGGCACAGTGGCTCACAACTATAATCCCAGCCCTTTGAGAGGCCAAGGAGGGAGGATCCCTTGAGCCAGGAGTTCCAGAGCAGCCAGCCTGGGCAACATGGGAGGCCCTATCTCTACAAAACACCGAAAAACTCCCCGGGCATGGTGGTGCCTGCCTGTAGTCCCAGCTACTCAGGAGACTGGGGTGGGAGGCTCGCTTGAGTCCAGGAGGTCAAGGGGCTACAGTGAGCCAAGCTCACTCCACTGCACTCCTCAGCCTGGGTGACAGAGCAAGACCCTGTCTCAAAAAAGTAAAACAAAACACTGAACAATGGGACGCTGTGCTGTTACTAAACCATGCAGCGGACCGACGTCTACTCATCTGTGAAATTCTGCGAGACACATTAATGAGTAACG
The DNA here is from genome assembly GCA_963573925.1 of Callimico goeldii. NCBI lineage: Eukaryota > Metazoa > Chordata > Mammalia > Primates > Cebidae > Callimico > Callimico goeldii. The sequence continues at coordinate 23,721 of CAUYOR010028578.1, read as the reverse complement.
AAGGAAAACAGAGACAGTGTTACATGATCTGCTGACACCTGGTAAAATTCTAAGGGTTACACTTCATCCATTCATTGTGTCTGTGCATACAGTATCCTATCACGCATGCACTGGAGGCTGTACAGGAAACTGCTCACAACGACTGTCTCTGGAGAAGTAGAAGGCAGGACGGAAGAGACATTTACTCTTCACTGAATATTCTTGTTTCAGTGTCTTTCCTCAGTAGACAGGCACTGCCTTTTCTGACAGAGGGAGACAGAGAAAGGGGGGAAAGAAAGAGAATAGTAACTTTCTAGCTATTCATTCTTTAAATAGGAGACCACTACACATGAAAACCGAAACGAAACAGCCACAGCAGTTCTTGAGGACACTTGCTTTAAATGCATGTAACACAACTCAAGAAAGGCTAAATGGACACCAAGTAAGTGTGATTCACAACCCACCCTAACCTGGGGGCCAGCACCACCACAGAACGTCCCCTGCGCATTCAGCAGAGAACCCATCAGCTCCTGCTGCAGGGAACTGACCTGAGGCTGGGGGAAAAGACCACAGGGAACAGAGCCCAGCACTCACACAGCCAGCCTGGAAAACTCGCTGTCCACAGCCACTGGATGGAAAACTCAGGAGGGTCTGGCCTCCGCTGGGATAATCCAGGCTAGCCTGAGCACTGCTGCGGACCACTCACAAGGATCACATGGCTCCCAAGTGACATAACTGCCCTCTAGAGCAAACCTCAAGAAGACTGACAGGAATACAAAACCATCCAGCACCTCCGAAGGCAGAATTCCCAGTGCCTGGCGTCCAGTCAGATGACCAGCCATGAAAAGAAGCAGGGACACCCACCATCGGGGGAAAAGCAAGCAGCTAAGCCTGAGCCAAGCTGACAGGTGTTAGAATTCGGAGAGGACGTCGAAACAGCTGCTGCACCTGCATTCTCTGTGTGTCCCACCTTAGCAGACTCACAAAAGACCTAAGAGACTCAAACGGAGCTTCTGGAGGGATGAAAACCAGTGTCTACGATGAAAAGCACACTGGGTGGGTCAGCAGAAGATGGTGCAGTGGAAGGAGAGGCACGGACATCACCCAGAATGAAACAATCTAACAAACGGAAAAGCACATCGGCAACTGTGTGAAACTTTTCACCACCTAATATACAGGCACTCAAGTCCTGAAAAGGGCTACAGGAGGAAGGTCAGAAAATGTGGCTAAAGAATTAATGGGCCCAAACTTTCCTAACTGAAAAAAGAAAGAAGAGGAAATACCACCATTTACATAACTTAAAAACACATGCATAAGGGCTGGGCGCAGTGGCCCATGCCTGTCATTCCAGTACTTTGGGAGGCCCAGGCAGGTGGATCACGAGGTCAGGAGTTCGAGACCATGGTGAAATCACGTCTCTACTAAAAATACAAAAAAAAAAAAAAAAAAAAAAGAGCCAGGCGTGGTGGCAGGTGCATGTAATTCCAGCTGTTTGAGGAGCTGAGGCAAAGACTTGCTTAAACCCAGGAGGCGGAGGTTGCTGTGAGTCAGGATCACACCACTGCAGTCCAGCCTGGGCAACAGAACGAGACTCCATCTAAAAAAAAAATAAATAAATAAAACACATGCACGCAAAACCATCCAATATATGAAGAACGCATGCAAACAGAAAGATTCACATAAAATGCATCAGAACGGCTGCCTGTGACAGGGACGGAAGGCAGAGGTCACAGGGAATAAGCAAAAACAAGAGACGGGCAAGGCGGATGAAGAACAAGAAGCCACATGGTGAGAACAGGGTAATTCCCTCCTCTGCACCCAAAGTGGGAGGGAAAAGGAGAGCAAACGCAGAAGTAAAGGAGAATCCACTGTCCGTGGCTGCGTCTGTGAACAGAACGAACGATTTCCTATCTCTATCATGTGTTTTACACTCCCTGCTACTGGTGCTCCTAACTATTACCAAGAGCTCCCACGCACCCAGAATGCAGGTTCCCATGTTTTTGTTGCAGAGAAAGAGAACGACATGTACTCTGGTTCACCGCATTACCTGAGGCTCAGAGCTAACAGGCCCGATCCAGGCCTCCTATTCAGAATCCCCACCCCACGGTCCACCACGTCTGGCCCTGGCCAGCCGCTCATACCTTCTGACATGGTGAGCTCGCTCGGCGGTGGCTGTGCGACTCCTGATGCAATAGAGTCGGGCCAGAACCTCTGAACTGGCCGGTTCTGAGCAGTTTTTTTCTTTGCTTTGGGGGTTTCTGAACAACTTGAATCCAACATTGGCTGAAGAATTCGTCTTCTGGCATTGATGAACCTGGAGTCAACAAAGGGAAGCTTCCATCAAAACTGGCTTTGTAAAGACCCTATACAGGACTAACGAATCCACCTAACACACACCGCTCTGTGAACCACGCTGCAAAGAATAACTCATGCTCTCCTCTATCATAACTACTTAAGAGGACTTGACAGCTATTCTAAATCATCTAAATGGCCGGAAACAGCACGCCTGTTGTGTTAAAATCATTTACATAAGGACCAACTCATCCCTGGCACGTTTTTTTTTTGCCTCAACTCATTTAGTGCATGTTTGTCAACTAGATACTCATGAGAACACAGCGATCCTGCTCAATCTGTGAATTTCACACAGTTTTCCCTAAGGAAGGAAAACGTCAAAGAAGCAAGACTTTCTGTGTCCTGTGCTGCCATCAGCCTGAGACCATCGGGCAGTCTGCAGATCACCAGTGTGGCCGAGCCCGGGGTGGCAACCTGTCTGAGCTGTCAGGGAACAGGACTGCCAACCCTGGCTTTACCACAAAGCACGAGCTAAGGCAAGAGCTGCATCTTTTCAAACACGGTTCCCAGAGATGAGCTGTTTCTGAGATGACCGAAGGCATAAGTCGTCCAGTGGCCCTAGACACAGGACCACTCAGCCCCTGGGCACTGACAGTGATGGAATCCCCGACAGACGCTAGCGGCTCTGTGACACTAAGAACTCAGGCCTGGGGTAAGACTCCACAGAGAGCGAGACCAGCAGCAATCGCAGGCTGGCGGGGCAGGCCGGACGCTGTTTCACATCAACTGAGTACGACAACGATCCCGAAACACACCTAAGATGAAACCCTGCTGTCTTCAGTTCCCGTTCTTGAATGCTGCTTTTTTTTTTTTTTTTTGAGAGTTTCACTCTTGTCGCCTAGGCTGCAGTGCAGTGGCACCATCTCGGCTCACTGTAACCTCCACCTTCCAGGTTCAAGAGATTCTCATGCCTCAGCCTCTCGAGTAGCTGGGATTACAGGCATGCACCAACACGTCCAGCTAATTTTTGTATTTTTAGTAGAGACGGGGTTTCTCCATGTTGGTCAGGTTGGTCTCAAACTCCCAACCTCAGGTGATCTGCCCGCCTCGGCCTCCCAAAGTGCTGGGATTACAGGCGTGAGCCACCGTGCCCGGCCAGTTCCCATTCTTATGCTCTGAGCTGTTGCCTTTGGATATGAGAAAGTGCAAGGAGACTCAAATCCCCAGGCTGGCTTTTCCTCCTGCAGTGACTGGAGCACGAAGATAATGACCCAGACACATGTTCTGCCACAACGACCACCCTATGCTACTGACCGGGCCGCTCTGCTACAAAAGGAACTGCAATGGGAAGAAACAGAAGAAAAAAAACAGTCGTCCTGTGAAAGCGCCTATCAAAGCAGAACCGATCCAGACTCACATGTTACCCCTAACCTAACACAGCAGTGGCAATACCCGCCATGCTTAAGGCTTCATTTCTGTCTTCTGTTCTCGGTCACATGAGTGAGAAAGTAGCTGACCCCTGCTGGAGTCACACACTGCTCATCTCGTAAAAGCCAGACTTCCACATCTGGATAGTTGAGTAGCCACGTTCACCGTGTCAGAGAAATAAAAGCATGCTTTCAGACTCAGATTCCACTCTGGCTTGTCACTGTGACAACGTCTCTCTTTTTTTTAATGTTCCCCTTTTGCAAAACAACAGAACTAGAACTGGATCAGCTCTAAGGTTGCTTCATTTTAAAAGTCCAAGATTTTAAAACATGTACAAGATGATATGAGGACACAGTCGAGTAATAGTGAGCCAGCTCGGACGCCGCCACGCTTCATCTAGAGGGACCCAGAGGTCCCTGCAGCACCAGCTCCATGGCCACCCGAGACCCCAGCAAGACCTGGGTGGGAAGGCCGCGCCGCTACTGTAATGTGTTTTTAAATCCTTCTTATTCAAAGCTGCTACCAGCAGAGGCACAAGCTAATGCTGAGTGTGTACATCTCACTCCAAGATGTAATGTTTGTAAATACAGAAGAAAAGAAAATCACAGAAAACAAATATTAAAGATATCAGAGATCTGGAATTTAAGGCATATTACTAAACTGTAGTTAATATTAAAATCAAAGTTGATGCCAAACCTAGATAAGACGATTTGTTAAGGCAACATCGCAGCAAGTCGGGATCACAGGCCATGACGAATGAAGAAGGTGGGAGGGTGCTGAGCGGCGAGGGGGCAGCAGCACATCCAGAGAGGCCCGTGTCCAGCATCCTCCCCTTCAGACCACCCACCACGGTGTGCCCCACCAACGGATGTGGTTTCGACATAGAATCCAGGAAAACAACCCAGAACCTGAGCAGTATGTGACAACATCACAGCAACAACATACTCACAATGTTGAAATTTTTGTTAATATTCTCTTCAAAAGATTTGGCTGGGAGCAGTGGCTCATGCCTGTAATTCCGAAACTTTGGGAGGCCAATGCGGGTAGATCATTTGAGGTCAAGAGTTCAAGACCAGATTGACCTACATAGTGAAGCCCCATCTCTACTAAAATACAAAAATTAGCCAGGTGTGGGGCAGGTGCCTGTAGTCCCAGCTACTCGGGAGGCTGAGGCAGGTTCTCCTTGAACCCAGGAGGCAGAGGTTGCAGTGAGCTGAGATTGTGCCACTGCACTCCAGCCTGGGCGACAGAGCAAGACTCTGTCTCAAAAAAAAAAAAAAAAGATTTAACAGAAAATAACTCAAATGGTCTAGTCTGTTGTGACAGATCAGGGAAGTACTAATGCCACCACAAAGCCGACCTCCTGCAGGTGCACTGCACAAACGCAAAGACTTTCTTGCTGGAACTTCAGCAAGTTCACATTTTAGCACAGTTAAGATAAAGACAATAATGTTTACAACCCGAAGAATTTGTGCTTTCTTCTGTTATGCCAATTTTATTAAGATGGAAGTGTCTGCTACAGCTGACCAGCAAGTAGATAAACACGAGACAAGTGACTGACAATGAAGATGGAAGCCCCCCCCCACCCCGGTCAGTGCCACGTCGGCACGTGCAGGCTCGGACTGATGGAAGAACGTCTGCCAGACTGCACGTGTCCACAGCAACGTCTGACAGCAGCACTACAAGGGGCTGCTTCAGGAAGTGTCCTCCTGTTTCTGTCCTGGGAGTGGCTCCCAGACTGCCGTGCGTGGAGCAGGGCCCCCACAAGACAGAGCAGCAGAGGGTCCTACCCTGGGCAGGGCCTGTCACTGCTGGCCTTCCACCCTCCAGAGGCCCATCTACTAACACAGCATGGTTTGTATGAATGTGGGCCTGGGGACAGCAGCCCCCTAGAGAAACGGTTCTAAAGAGGCAGACAGGGTGCAGTCCATCATGAAGCACCGACAGGAAAGCTCAGGTGAAACCTGGTTTATTACTGGGTCTCCTGCTCCCACTGCCCATTAAAATAACTCATCTTTTCAGTCAGGCACAGTGACTCATACCCATGATCCCAGCACTTTGAGAAGCTGAGGTGGGAGGATCACTTGAGGCCCGGAGTTTCAGACCAGCCTGGGCAACACCACAAGACCCCGTCTCAATTGGAAAAACAGAAGCGATCTTGTGTTTTCAGCAAGCTTTCACCATGTTGTTAGTGTCAGGGCTTCCGAGCACTCCACTGTGCTGACAGGCACGGCTTCGGAAAGCAGGGCACCTTACCAGTTGTTGACTTGGAGTAGTGTCAAATTTGTCTGAGCAGCAATCTGTTTTTTCTCGTCCTCTGTTGGGTAGGGATGCTGAAAGCAGAGAGGAAGGTTACCACGGCCTTCGAGTGTATGGAGGAAATCAGAGTGATCTAGGTGAAACGTGAGCATTACACAATCATCTCAAAATAACGGTAACATCAGTAGTGCTTCCAGCACGTTCTTACAGAACGAAGTCTTTCTCCTCGTCCCCAGGAATGTCCTAGTGCCGCAGTGGCTGGTCTGCACAGGCCAAGGAGGACTGCCCCCACATCTAACAGTTCAAAGGTGACAATAACAGCAGCAGCATCACCAGGAGCAGCTGCGCAGCCCAGCGGTGAGTCTGTGCCAGGCTTGATGCCATCTATAGATTTTCTACCAACGTTATTGAACTTTAACTTATGAACAATCAATGACATCCATTTAAAGAGGATGGATGGATGAGTTGGGCCCGAGAACCTGCCACAGGCAACACACAACACATGAGCACGTTTCTATCACCTTGGTCCGTGCTATAGAAATCCAGTGACTCCTGAGCTGCTCACTGCCATTGGCTTTATCTTACAGAGGAGGAGACCGGGGCATGGAGAGTTTGCAAACTTCCCCATCCCGCAGCTGGTGAAGTGGGTGGAGCAGGAAACAGCCAGGCAGGCTGGGGGACACACTTCTATCACTGGTCAACAAGAGTAAACTGATACTGGGACGAGCTGATGCCATCGATGGCTTTCTTGGGATCGGGTCTCTGCCAGATTAACCTGTGCTGTCAGTAAAGAACTGAACCCAGGGCTGGCGACAGGAGGCCTGTTATGCTCTTCTTGTTTTATGTGTGATTGAAACATTTCACATACGAAAACTTCAACCAGAGGGCCACGTGCACTGGCTCACGCCTTTAGTCCCAGAACTTTGGGAGGCCAGGGCAGGTGGATCACTTGATGTCAGGAGTTCAAGACCAGCCTGGCCAACATGGTGAAACCCCATCTCTACTAAAAATACAAAAAATTAGCCTGGCATGGAGGTAGGTACCTGTAAGCCCAGCTACTTAGGAGGCTGAGGCAGGAGAATTGCCTGAACCTGGGAAGCAGAGGCTGCAGTGAGCTGAGATCACACCACTGCACTCCAGCCTGGGCAACAAGAGCAACACTCCATTTAAAAAAAAAAGAAAAAACTAACCAGAACTAAATAGCAAAACTCACAGAAGTATTAACCAAAAATGATGTATAGCTATGCTAAATAATTTCTCCAAGACTGATGACTGTCTATATGCGGAAATCGACACATTTACTGCAAACCTGAATGCACTGAAGTCCCTGATTTTGGACCAACAGGGACCCAAGGGAATGAATGGCACCAATAAAGGAAGCAGTGGGAGTTTCCCGTGGCTTTGATGTGAAGGACACTCGGCGACATGGACACGGCCCTGCTTCTCTCACGGGAGGGACGATCGGCCTCGGATGTGCCTCAGCAGTGATGTTTCTTGCCTCAAAGTCACTGGCAGCACGACTCAACCTGACTATCCACCAGTGTGTGCCCTGAGCTCAAGGTCACGGAAACATAAAATACTGTTCTCCCTCTTAAAGAAGCCCATGAAATAGAAACCGGGCAGGAAACTCGGGCACACAAGCAGAAAGCAGCAACGGCAACAGACGCCACGCTCGAGTGTGTGGGAAACTACAGCGGGGCGGTGCTGCCAGGAAAGAGGGCGAGGAGGGACTGAGAACGCCACAGAAGAAATGCGGCTCCTGCGCCGGACACGGCGAGCTGGGCTGAGCGTTTCGGAAATCATTAAAACGTGAAGGGAGACCTAAAAGGAGAGCGCTTGCCCAATCCCACCACTCCGTGTTCTTCTCTAATTATACATATGTTCATTGGCTGGAACAGTCAGTTTATGTGAGGATACCTACATGCTGCCTTTTTCCTTCTGTCATTTACCTCCTGACTGCTTAGAGCCCCCATTCACCACGCCAACTGCCCACGTGATACTCATGGAACAGACATGCTGATCCGCTTTCCATGATGATATTGAACAACAAGTAACATTTTTACACATAAAACTTTCTGTTTGCTTGTGACTGATCTTGGCCAATTTCTCGGAGTGGCCCCACTGCTTAAAGGTAGCACTTCTTTCTCCTGACATGTGCGGCTCGCTCGCCATCTTAGCCCACGGAAGTGGTGCAATGGAGACCAAGAGGCCAGGGCCGGCAGGCGGGGGACGCACCCCAGGCTCCTGCCAGGCCTTCCCCTCCCAGGACGGCTCAGCAACAGCACCCACCGTTTCAAACCCTCAGCCAGTCACTCCCATGGACGCAGTCCTCAACCGAGGAGCCCGAGGCAGCCACAGGAAAGCAGGCCACGAGATGGCGAGATGGCTACGGGCTCGGGGGCCCACGGTCGGGGAGGGCAAGGACAGAGTGCCAGGGACACACAGGCCTCAGCCCCAGTGGAGGCGCCCAGGAGAGGAGGCAGTAGAAGGGCAGGGCAGATGCGGCACAGAAAAACGAGGAGGAGGCTGGGAAGACGGGAGGATACAGTCACAGCTCCACACCTGTCAGCGGCAACAGTGGAGGGAGAAGGGCAACCTGATGGCCAAGCCAAACTGGCGTCTGCCTCCTGCCTCAGTCTCCCTGTGCTTGCCCTAGGAGAGCCCCGCCTGCTCTCTTCGGCCCTGGGTCAGCAGGCTGGCAGCAATGGTGCCACACAGCGTGCAGAGCGGGTCTCCCCCATCAACCCAGCAAGCCGGCCCACCACTGCGCTTCCTAAGATGTCCTGGGGACAGGGAGAACCCACGATCATGCCCGGGGGAGGGAGCCAGGCGCACACACACTGAGCAAACCGGCGCTCCCTCCGGGACAGACTCTCTCCAGAGAAAGGCAACCCACCTTGTGGCCCTGTGGGTGCACTCGACCCTGTGATGTCTCTAACTGATCTCAGCTTCCCTGCGAATCCAACACACAAACACAGGGCGACTTCCCCAGCTGCTGCCCAAGAACGCCCTGACTCCTTTCTCTGCCCACTTCTCTGGCTCACCTGACCCCATCGCCCTTCGCGGTGGGCTGTCTCATGCACGGGTACAGCTCACACGTGCCCGACTTGCTCCTTGGCGGCAGCCCCCACTGTCCTTCATGTTTCCTGAAGCAGTGTGCTCTTGCTGTCGGTGGCCCTCCCTCTCGTCCCAGCTCCCCCCGTTATAGACACGCCACGAAGTCCTGAAAGTCAGGTCTTGGACTTTCTGAGCCCAGAGAAGTAACCCTTTTCCATGACACATAAGCCAGAAGGCCAGTGTTGCAGAGGGCTGGGAGGCGGGGGCTGGCACAGCTGTCCTTACCCCGATGTGCTGGAAGAGCCAGGACCGCATCACGTTCGTGGCGTGCTTCGGCAGGACACCCCTCTTGTTCTTGGATGAACCATCATCTTGATGCAAGATGCTGAGATCTTGGTTTAACTGTAACTGAAGCTTTTACACAATTGAGAAATGACATTAGAAAGCATAGGAAGTTCCCACATATCCAAGTACTTGCAACTCCAGGTGGAGAAAGCAGCCGAGCATCGGCCAGGTGAATGACCCGTAGTCAAGGCGCACACACGGGAACGCTGCGTGGGCTGACATTTTAGGACACCACTCCCTCCACATTATTGGGCTTTTCTTTCTTTTGAGATAAGATCTTGCTCTGTCACCGAGGCTGGAGTGCAGTGGTGCAATCACAGCTCACTGCAGCCTTGAACTCCTGGGCTCAAGTGATTCTTCCAGCTCAGCCTCCTGGGTAGCTGGGACCACAGGCACGCATCACCACACCCAGCTAATTTCTTCTAATTTTTGTAGAGATAGGGTCCCACCCTGATGCCCAGGCTGGCACGGGATAAGTCTTTGCACTAGTGACCCGGCTCTCAGGCCTCTCAGGTGGGAGGCTCAGAGCCCATCGCGCTGCAGGCAGAAACGCCGTGACCGTCTCCCCCAGCATCTGCTCCCACCTGTGCCTCCTACAGTGAGGGCAGCGAGAGCATGTGACTTCCTCGCTGAAAAGGGATTTCAAGAACCAATGAGAGCGAACAGGAACACCAGAAAATCCAACTCTCAAGAGCAGGACACGCCAGGGGAGCACAGGGAAAAGAAACAGAGACGGCATGAAGGCAGGAAGAGGAGCCGCAGAGCAGGAGGGCACAGGCTGACGCCTTGTTCCAGACGCCTCAGCAGGCCCTGGAGAGCCAGGCCTTCCCTCCCGTCACCCAGGAAAGGGCAGGCTACTCTGCCGACTCGATTTTAAAAGAAAAAGATGTGAATGGCGTTTCTTTGTTAAATTCCTTCTCACAAAACACAAGAGATGATCTACGCGTTACAAGGCCGTGCTCAGGCTCTGGCACAGCCCCTCTCACACGGCCTCGCCGGGTGCCTGCTGAAATGACACTGCCACTGCACACTGCACAGAGCAGCGAGGGAAGGAAGTGAGAGCTCTCCGGAGGGCCGGCAGCACGGATAGGTCGGCCTATTTAAGAACTCGCATCTAAACCTAATGTGTACAGTGACTCACACCTGTAATCCCAGCACTTTGGGAGGCCAAGGCAGGAGGACTGTTTGAGCCCAGGAGTTCAAGACCAGCCTGGGAAACATAGTGAGACTTTGTCTTTACAAAAAGTTTAAAAATTAACTGGGCAAGGTGGCACATGCCTGCAGTCCCAGCTACTCAGGAGGTGGAGGTGGGAGGATTGCTTAGCCTGGGAGGTCAAGGCTACAATGGGCTGTTTGCTCCACTGTACTCCAACCTGGGTGGCAGAGTGAGACCTTGTCTCGTTATTAAAAAAAAAAAAAAATCAGAGCACCTGCAAGAAAAGAGAAGCTTCTCACCGGGCGTGGTAGCTCATGCCTATAATCCCAGCACTTTGGGAAGCCAAGGTGGGTTGATCACGAGGTCAGGAGTTCGAGACCAGCCTAGTCAACAAGGTAAAAACCCCATCTCTACTGAAAATACAAAAATTAGCTGGGTGTGGTGGCTTGTGCCTGTAATCCCAGACACTCTGGAGGCTGAGGCATGAAAACTGCTTGAATTCAGGAGGCGGAGGTTGCACTGAGCTGAGAGCATGCCACTGTACTCCAGCCTGGGCAACAGAGCAAGACTCTGTCTCAAAAAGAAAAAAAAAAAAAAAAAAGGAAAAGAAAAGAAAAAAAGAGAAACTTCTGTAAGGAAAAACACAAAAGATTGGAAAAAAGAACAACCTTCTTGAGAGCTGGGCACAGCAGCGCACACCTGTAACCCCAACACTTTGGGAGGCAGAGGCGGGCAGATTGCTTGGTCCCAGGATTTCCAGACCACACCGGCCAACATGGTGAAACCCCATTTCTACTAAAAATACAAAAATTAGCTGGGCACGGTGGTACGCGCCTGTTATCCCAGCTACTAGGGAGGCTGAGGCAGGAGAATCGCTTGAACTTGAGAGGTGGAGGTTGCAGTGAGCCAAGATCACACCACAACACTCCAGCCTGGGTAACAGAGTGAGACTTCGTCTCAGAAAAACAAAAAATGAAAATGCTTTCCCAACATGGGGTAGAAAGAATTTTCAACTTGGAATTCTACAAGTAAACAGACTGCATATCAAATATGAGATCAAAATAAAGTCGTTTTTAGGTTTGCAAAGTCTCAAAAACATGTGGGTTTGTTTTCGTTTTTCTGAGACAGAGCTCTGCTCTTGTTGCCCAGGCCGGAGTGCAGTGGCATGACCTCAGCTCACTGCAATTTCTGCCTCCCAGGTCAAGCAATTCTTCTGCCTCAGCCTCCCAAGTAGCTAGGATTACAGACAGGCACCTAAAGACCAGCTAATTTTTGTATTTTTTTTTCTTGTTTTATTTCACAGAAAATAATTTGGTTCCAATGCAATTTTTGTATTTTTAGTAGAGACAGGGTTTCACCATCTTGGCCAGGCTGGTCTCAAACTCCTGACCTCAAGAGATCTACCCATCTTGGACTCCCAAAGTGTTGGGATTAGATATGAGGCACTGTACCCAGCCAGAATCAATGTTCTTTTTTTTTTTTTTGAGTTGGAGTCTCACTCTGTCACTCAGACTGGAGTGCAGTGGCGTGATCTCAGCTCACTGCAACCTCTGCTTCCCAGGTTCAAGCAATTCTTCTGCCTCAGCCTCCCTAGTAGCTAGGACTACAAGCATGCACCACTGAACCCAGCTAAGTTTTGTATTTTTAGAGACAGAGTTTTGCCATGTTGGTCAGGCTGGTCTTGAACTCCTTACCTTGTGATCCACCTGCCTCAGCCTCCCAAAGTGCTGGGACTACAGGCGTGAGCTACCACGTCCGGCCCAGAATCAACGTTCTTAAAGTAAGAACCGGTAACACACACCAAAGATGGGGAAGGCTCGGCAGCCACAGGGCAGCGAGGCCTGAAAGCCCTGACCCAACAACATTCTCCCAGTGGAGGCGTGGGCCGGCCTCACTGGTCTGAAAAGCTTGCCTGGTAGTTCTGCCATGCCCTCTGTGGGGACCCTACGGAGAGTGTGCCCATGAGACCTCTGCCCCTTGTGGGCACATGCGATCCAGCGTTAGCACTGGATGATGGGGGAGGAGAGGGGAGGTTATGAGTGACTTTTTCCTGTTTCTTCGGAATTTTCTGAACTTTCCAAATTTTCTACAATGAGAGAGCTGAGAGTACAAAGAAAACACTGACATTCAGAGAAACTAGAAATTGCTACACAAGACAAAGGCTCTTCAGGCAGAGGGAAGGGCTCGTGCTTGCCGTACCTGTGCCCCATGTGGGCAGCACTCGCCCCCAAAGCCTTCCAGAAAATGGCTACACATACCTGGGAGTTCTGGATCCTAATTGTCCCGGGCGACAACGTCTGCGTGACCACTTGGCCTTGGGGAGTGACGACCGTGACAGGCTGATACACTGTGCCACCTGGAAAGGGAGAAGAAAAAAATGAGGCTGGCTGTAAGTCTCAATGATTCAAATCATTCTTCTTTTTTCTTCTTTTGTAGACAGGGATCTTGCCTTGTTGCCCAGGCTGGTCTCTAACTCCTGGCCTCAACTCCTCTTCCTGCCTTGGCCGCCCACAGTGCTGGGATTACAGACGTGAGCCACTGCCCCCAGCCCTCTTCTTGATATACTTACAAAGGAATACAATCTCTAGTTTGGTGAGGTTTTAAATCATTTCAAATGACCCACAATCCTTTGCCAGTCGACTTGTCCCTATAAAGTATGAAAACCAACTCCCCGGGCAGGCTGCTCAGGTACCCGCAGCAGTGGGTGGGAGGTGGGCAGGCCTTGTGTGCCCAGCAGCCCACACAGCCCGGCTCACACACCACTGACCGACCTGAGGTGTGAGGGCTCCCTTCCTTTTGCTAGCCTCTCCTTCCTACTTTTCCCTAAAATTAGCACATGTTAAGGATTTGGCCCAGGGTACTAAATAATAACTATTTTATTCTAGTGATATTTTTGATCAACAGTGCTTTCTTTTCCCACTGAGGTTTCCCTTTGTGCTACCATGTGAGGTCTTTTGGTGCAAATTTCTACCCCTCCCTCCTCGCCGTGTCCCATTTTCATGATGCTTTGTGGGCTATTTTGTTTCTGTCTGTTTGGTTGTTGTTGTTGTTGTTGTTTGAGATGGAGTCTCACTCTGTCATCCGGGCTGGAGTGCAACGGCGTGGTTGCGGCTCGCTGGAACTACGCCTCCCGGGTACAGGAGAGTTTCCTGCCTCAGCCTCCTGAGTAGCTGGGATTACAGGCACGTGCCACACCTGGCTAACTTTTGTATTTTTAGTAGAGATGTTGGCCAGGCTGGTCTTGATCACCTGACCTCATGATCCACCTGCCTCGGCCTCCCAAAGTGCTGGGATTACAGGCGTGAGCCCCCGTGCCCCGCCGATGCTTTGTGTCTTCAGTGTTTCCTACCCACCAGGGAACTCTGGAATCTGTCCCCTTCCTACAGTGGTTTTTGTTCTACAAATAATACTAATGCTAAGACTGCATTTTTATTTGATTGTCATCAATTAATGATAAAACAAGATGTTCAGAGCGCTATTAAAAACACAATTAAAAGCTGTGTTATTTGAAAGTGACAAATAATTTTTTGCTGTATATTTTCAACTCCTGTATAAAACTTTTCTTGTTTCCAATATACTTTTGGAAGAGAAACAAAGAAACACAATCTGCATAGAATATTTGTTATTGAGAATTAACAAGAAACAGGCATTCAGAGACCTCTAGCTCCTACCCTGCTGTAGTGGAAAATGGCGTTAACTTAAAATCAGTTTATGTCATCATTCTAACACACAGAACCTTTTCCCGAAAACACTCATGGAGAGCGTGTCACCTTCCCGTCATCGTACCTGCCACGGTGGCCATGGCCACGTTTCCCTGCTGCAGCGCGGACGCCGGGACCACAATTCCTTGAGGGCTGATAGTGCCTGTGATGGCACTTTGAATCTGCTGCAAGTCAGAACACACACGTTGAAGACATTACTAGAAAATGGAAAACTCATGTCTAAAAATTCAGAATGAGTGGCATCATGACACCATTAAAAGAGGAAGGAGAAGCTTGAGGGAAAAAGCGTCCTCAGACGGCGCGGCTCTCGGAATGCACGCGCCACACACGGAAACCCAGATGTGCGCTGTGTATCAGACACAAGCGCGCCTGCAACGTCAGCCTGCACTGTGGCTCCCAAGAGATTATCTTCCTCTCGCTGAAGGCATATTCCACGTGCCTCACAGCCGGGAGGTGTGACTAGGAAGGCCCTGCTTTCTGATCACCCACCTTCTTCTAGACTTGGCTTGGCGGGCTCTTGAGTCTTCCATGAACCAAGCTCTCCTTGACCAATGAAAACATTCAGCAGATGAAACCACAGGCCTGGGAGGCGCTGGAAGTGACCAAGCCATGCTGGGGAGTCAGCCCCTGGCATCCGCCTTGACTCTTGGCCCCAGCACAGACTAAGTGTGATCTCGGCTTTCCCTGGTGTTCTTGCTTGCATGGTGCTTGGGAGTGTGCCCGGCCTGCAGTGAGCTCCAGGCAAATGTTTGTCCATGCCCCGTGGAGGGCTCCATATGGACCACTTTATCCACTGAATGTGATGCGTGGGTGGGCAGCTGGTAGGGCAGAGGAGCCTCCAGTGCCGGGACTGGCACACTCACGCGCCCTGATATGTGAGCAGTTAAATAGCATAAGGGGACACCATCCCGAGGGGATGACTCTGTGGGCCACCGTCGAGCGGAATGTGTAAGCTTAGCGGCTGCGCTTAAAGCTGCCCACATTAATTCAGGCGTCACAGAAGTGAAGCCAGTCAAGTCCATCATCCCAGATCCCACCTATGACCCTAGAATAAGAGGAACATCATGAACCCAAAGCAGAAGTAAGGAAGTAATAAAGGTCAGAGTGAAGGCAATGAAACTAAGACAGAAAAACACCAACCCCCAAATAAACAAACGAAACAAAATACCATTCTTTAAAAATTACATAAACCTCTAGAGAGACTGACCAAAAAAAAAAGACACGAAAGACCAGTATCAGAAATGAAACGGAGAGATCACCACAGACCCTGCTGACACCAAAAGGCTAAAGAGAGTACCAGACCCACTCTCAGCTCCTCAATTCAACATCGTAGGTGAAACAGACCAATTCTATTTATCGAACATTTAAGAACTACCACCAAGTCTACACACTCTCCAGAAAAAATTAAGAGGAGGGAATAGTTACCAATCCATTTCATGTAAGTTTGTGTATCTTGATGCCAAAACCAAAGACAGTGTGAAAAAGAAAACCACACACCAACATCCCATAAATACAGACGGAAGTGCTGAACAGAACGTTAACCAATGGAATCCAAGAATACATATGAGAAGAACTATGTGTCATGACCACGTGGAGTTTATTCCACGAATAGAAAGCTTGTTCCTACTCAAAAAGCCAATCCATGTAGTGCCCATTATTAACAGGCTAAAGAAGAAAAATCACACAGTCAGATCGATCAATGCTGGAAAAGCACTTAACAAAACTGAACAAAATAAAATCTCTCAGAAGAAAAGCAAAATAGGGAAACTTCCTCAACTTGATAAGGAGGATCTAGAAAAGCCTGCAACTGACATCATGAACAGTGAGTGCCTGAAGGATGTCCCCTAAGGCAGTGACAAGGCCAGGATGTCTGCTCTTGCTACTTTTACCCAAGATAGCACAGGCCAGGAAAGGAAACGCTTGGGTATAATTCTAAAAACGCATGTACACAATGTATGTGTCAAAAACTGTAACACACTGAGGAAAGCAATCAGAGCTGTCAGGCAGCAGAGAGACACGCCGTTCTCGTGGATGGAAAACTCAACATGGTAGATGCCGGTGCTCCCCATATTGATGGACAGGTGTAATGTAACTCCTATCGAGATCTCAGTGAGATTTTGTAGCTCTAGACAAGAGCATTCTAAAATGTATGTGGACAGCCAAAGGAACCAGAATAGCTACAACAATTTTGAAAAGGAATAACAGGGTGGGCAGAAACAGTCTACCCAGTTTTGAGACTCATTCCATAGCTACAGTAATCAAGACTGTGGGACAGACGGATCAATGGAGCAGAGGACAGACAGGCCCATAAATATGCCCAACTGATTTTTGGTAAAGCTGCAAAAAGTTGTTCCGTGGGGGAAAACAGCTTTCTGAATAAATAGTGCTGGAGCAAATGGGCATCCAGAAGCCAACCTGAACCTCACACTTCATACAAAAGTCAACTCAAAATGGATCATGGTTAGAATAAATGTAAAATGTAAAACTACAAAACTTTTAGGAGACCGGGCATGGTGGTTCACACTTGAGCCCAGGAGTCTAAGTTTGTCTCTACTTAAAAACTTTTATGAAAAAAACATAAGACAAAATCTTTGAGATCTAGGGATAAACAAAGAGTTCTTAGACTTAACACTAAAAGAATGACCCATATAAGGAAAACCTAATAAATTGAACTTTATTAAGATTAAAAACGTTGGCTCTGAAAAGGCCTGTCAAGAGGATGAAAAAAATACTTAGCTACTATAGAGTGAGAGGAAACATCTGCAAACCATATATCCAACAGAGAACTAGTACCTATAATAAGCAAAGAACACTCAACATTCAGAAGTAAAAAAAAAAAAAAAATCCAATTAGAAAATAGGCAAAAGACATAAATAGATATTTTACCAGAGAAAATACATAGAATGGGCCAGTCGCGGTGGCTCACACCTGTAATCCTAGCACTTTGGGAGGCCAAGGTGGGTGGATCACAAAGTCAGGAGTTCGAGACTACCCTGGCCTACACGGTGAAACCCCAACTCTACTAAAAATACAAAAATTAGCTGGGCGTGGTGGTGCCTGCAATCCCAGCTACTCGGGAGGATGAGGCAGAAGAATTGCTTGGACCTGGGAGGTGGAGGTTGCAATAAGCCGAGATCGAACTGTTGCACTCCAGCCTGGGCGAGAGCAAGACTCCATCTCAAAAAAAAGAAATACACAGAGGGCATAATGTTCAACATCATTAGTCATCAGGGAAATGAAAATTAAAACCACAAAGAAATATTGCTGTGACTATGTATCATCAGAATGGCTAAAACACCATAGTGCTCCCTCATGGATGAACCTTACAGGCACTCTGATCAACAAAATAAGCAAAGGACCCAAGGACAAACACTGCACAATTACATTTAACAGGAGAGGCCTGGAGTGGTCGAATTCAGACACTGATAGAATGGTGGGTGCCGGGGCGAGGGCAGGGGGACCAGGGAATAAGTGTTTAAGGGGTCAGAGTTTGAGAAGATGAGAAAGCTCTGGAGATGGCTGGCGTTGACGGTTGCCCAACAGTGTGAATATACTTAATGCACTGAACTGTACATTGTAAAAGAGCTGAGATGGTACATTCTATATTATGTATATTTTACACAGTTTTTTTAAAGAACAAACAAAGTATTTTAAGAAGAAATAAAAGAAGAAAATGAATGGAATTATACCCTCCATAAACATGGGATGGGGCCCAGTAGGCAGACTGAGGACTCACTTCATACCCTGAGGGAGTTCATTTCCAGACCGGGCTGGGTCAGAGACTAGAGGGTCTTTCTTGTAGAACGCCATTAAGATGACCCAGTGAATTCTGAAAGAGCTGGTGGTCTCATGACTCAATGCAGATGTTCACGGTGGCAGAGGTAAAGCAAGAACCGCAGTGTAAGTACCTGGGACTGCACAGGGGAGTATGGGCTTCCAGGCTCTCCACTCAACAGCGTCTCACTGTTCATTTTCGTTTTCAGACAAGCAATGTATCGACTGCAGAAATCTTTGCAGAGTTCATTAACCTTTTCCAGCTCAAGAAGATGAATGCGCAAAACCTGGATTGCTTTTACCATCTAGAGCAGAGAAAATGAAGCCTTTCAGAGAAAAGATAGCATCATTGTAAGTTATCATGTCACACACACCAGTCCTGTCATTAGATGGAACCACCTTCACTGCCAGTAACCAAAGTGGAATCACATCAGAATCCTATGAAGTGATGAGCTGCTCCAGTGCCACTGACCCGGGCTTTGGTATTCGGCTGCATCTGGTGTGCGGGGGAGAAAAGGCACGTGGTGCTGACCTCAGCGTGTCCCAGTGCTAGGTGTGTGGGCTGTGAGCCAAAGCCTCGCCCTGCCACTTGCTCGCTCAGGACAAGTGACTCACCTCATCTACTGTCTCTACATCCACAATAGGGATACATCCATACTCCACCTAGGTGGCTCCACATTTTCATCAAGTGCAATTTTGGTGTTAAGTCTAAGAACTCTTCACCTAGTCCTAGATCCTAAAGATTTTCTCTCATGATTTTTCTAAAAGTTGTATAGTTTTGTTTTTGTTTTTTTGAGAGTTTTGCTCTTATTGCCCAGGCTGGAGGCTGGAGTGCAATGGTGCGACCTCAGCTCACTGCAACCTTCGTCTCCTGGGTTCAAGTGATTCTATTGCCTCAGCCTCCCGAGTAGCTGGGATTACAGGCATGCACCAGCACATCCAGCTAATGTTTGTATTTTTAGTAGAGATTAGGTTTCACCACGTTGGTCAGGCTGGTCATGAACTCCTGACCTCAGGTGATCCGCCTGGCTCAGCCTCCCAAAGTGCTATGATTACAGGTGTGAGCCACCATGGCTGGCCAAAGTTGTATAGTTTTGTGTTAAGTTACTACGTTCTGGGGTAATCTGTCTCACAGCAATAGATAATACCAATATTGCAACCATATTAACATAAGCACCAGCTGCCTATGAATCAGCAACTCTGAGGCCCAGCTCCTTCACCTGTAAACCTGGTGGTAGTAATTCATAGGTTTTCTATGCAGTGAATAAATGAATCGATCAATAACAAAAATGATGGTGTGTCCAGCTCTGGTAGGCCCTGTGCTAAACACTCACCAGTCAGGAGAACCTTGGTCCCTGCCAGCCTGGTGGGGTGTAGAGGACACCTGTGCTCTACTCATGGGGCCAAGCCAGGTGTGGGCCAATGGGAAGATGGATGCAGACCACAGCCTCAGGGGCGGAGAGAGCTTCTGATCCTCACCCCCAAAGAGCATGCAATGTCAGTCTCATTTCAGAGAGAAGGAGACAGATCCAAGTCAGGTAATTCCCCACAAAATCTATTTGGTGGTAAGCAGTGAGCATATACTGAGGATTTTTTTAAAAACTAAGATCTCAGCAATTTATTCAGGAAAAACGAGTTTTCAAAAAACGCTTTCTGCTGAAGGCCCTGACCAGGGTTTTGATATGGGACCAAGATGGCTCAAAGGGAACCCAGGGAAGGTTCCCTGATGCTGGTTCTTTGTGTATCCAGATCTGGGAAGCAAACACGTGGTTATACTCTGGCAGGAGAGCAGACTCAGAGAGCGCGGTCTGCCCAGACCATGCTGACGGCACCGTGCAGGTGCCTCAGGCGCAGCTCACTCAGGGCACTCCAGTGACGATGGAACCCAGGAGTTCTCGCTTGCCTTTGGAGGGCACAGAAAACTTTGGATTTTGGAACCCTGGCCCTGGGAGGAGGGCACTGAAAGTCAGTGTCAGCCTTGAGACAGAGCTGTCTTGGAGAATAAAGCCTGTGTCCATGTCCATGATAAAGAAAGGACAGACGTGGGGTACAGGCAGGCTGCCCAAGCACCCCAGCCCCACCCCATGGACCTTTACAGAGAACCCAATCCCAGTGTCCATTTAGCAAGGAGGCTCAAATGTTTTATTTTATTTATTTTTAGACAGCATTTCGCTCTTCTTGACCAGGCTGGAGTGCAATGGCGCAATCTTGGCTCACCATAACCTCCGCCTCCTGGGTTCAAGCAATTCTCCTTCCTCGGCCTCTGGAGTGGCTGGGACTACAGGCACGCACCACCATACCAGCTAATTCTGTATTTTCAGTAGAGACAGGGTTTCTCCATGTTGGTTAGGCTGGTCTCGAACTCCTGACCTCAGATTATCTGCCCGCCTTGGCCTCCCAAAGTGCTGGAATTACAGGCATGAGCCATCACGTCTGGCTCATTTTATTTGATTTTTAAAGGAAAGTGTAGATTGGGCCTTTGGAGGTTGAGGATGGAGGACTGCTTGAGGCTAGCAGTTTGAGACCACCCTGGGCAACACAGCAAGACCTGTGTCTAACAAAAAGAAAATAAATTTAAATATAAAACTAAAGAAACAAAGGACACCTAGAGAAGGCTGAACACTTGGGGCTATCCACATTACACACACCGTAAAAGTAAGTTATTTTATAGTTGCACGAGTCTTTCCTTTAGAAGAACTACAAGCAGTCTAAAGTTCTACTTAGAAGTTTAAATTTCATCAACAAATTTCACATTTTGAAAAATAAAAATAAAATGTATTTTACTTACTAAGTTGTCAGTTTCTGGATCTTCACAAAAGAAGGGCTTCCCTTCCTTCTCTTGCTTCCTTACGAAATTTTCGATGTCTACATCAAAACTGGCAGAAGTCGTGCCCTCAGAGCCCTGTGTGGATTGCTCACACTTTTCAAACAACAAAGCTAACAATGGAAACAGTGGATGCCTGAGGAGCAGAGAGAAAAAGGAAGACACGTACGTTCTACGTCCCCATGAGAATGTCTTCGCACGCTCGCCTGCACTATTCATGTAACACCGCTGTTGGGTTAAAACTCACATACCACACGGTTCATCCATTTAAAGTACACAACTCAGCAGCTTTCAGAGTTGCGCAGCCACTGCCACAGGCAACTTCAGAACACTTCATCATCCCCCAAAGAAACCCTGTATCCAACAGCAGTCATTCTCCACTTTTTCCCAAACGCCACCTACTAAAACCTACTTGCTATCTCTGTATGTTTGTCTCTTCTAGACGTTTCTTTGTTTGTTTATATACTTCATATAAATGGGAATTGTCGAACATGTGACCGTGGTGTCTGGCTTGTTTCCCACAGCATAATGTGTCTAAGGCTTACCAATGTTGTAACAGGTATCAGTACTTTATCCCTTTTTTGGGGGTGGGGACAGACTCTGGCTCTGTTGTCCAGACTGGAGTGCAGTGGCACCATCTCAGCTCACTGCAACCTCTGCCTCCTGGGTTTAAGCAATTCTCCTACTCAGCCTCCCCAAGTAGCTGAGACTACAGGCACCCATCATGCCCAGCTAATTTTTGTATTTTTAGTAGAGACAAGGTTTTGCCATTTTGGCCAGGCTGGTCTCAAACTCCTGACCTAAGGTGATCCGCCTGCCTTGGCCTCCCAAAGTGCTGGGATTACAGACATGAGCCACTGCGCCCGGCCACTCCATTACCTTTTACACTGAATATTACTGCAGCGCATGGAGATGCCATAATGTGTCTGCTCATTCATCAGCTGATGGGCACGGGCGTTGCTTCTGCCTTTTGGCCGTGATAAGACAGTGCTATGAAGATTCACGCACACGTTTGGTGGACTTTGTTTTCATTTGTCTTGGGTATATACATGCATAGGAGTAGAACTGCTGAGTCATACATAACTTTTTTAAGAAAAATTGGTATTGTTTTAATTATTTTTATGTGCAGAAAACTCAACAGTGCACATTTAACCCAGTTTAGTGGCAATTATTTTTATGTGCAGAAAACTCAACAGTGCACATTTAACCCAGTTTAGTGGCAAGCTCTTTAGCCTCTGCCTTTTCAAGCTTGGCCATGAGACACAGACTTGGGACCCAGGGCACTGCCTCCCCAGTGACGGCGGATCTCATCGTATGTATCATTGTAATGGGTCCTGCTAGCTTCCACCAGCTTAGCCAAAGTGCCTTTGTCTTCTGAGTTAACCTGTGTGAAGGTGACAGTGGTGCAGGTCTTCCTGTGGGCCAGATGTCCCAGTCTTGCCTTCTCCTTGATAATGTAGTAAAGGACCCCCATTTTATGACACAGGGCAGGCAGGAAGACAACCAGCTGGAAGAAAGCATTAGCTCAAGAGTGTATTTTGACCAAAAGCAGTAAATTTCCAAGCTAGCTTGGTAGCAACAGTCATGTATAACTCTATGCTGAACTTTAAAAAAAATTTTTTTTTTTAGATAGGATCTCACTCTGTCATCCAGACTGGAGTGCAGTGGCACGATCTCAGCTCATTGCAACCTCCACCTACCAGGTTCCAGTGACTCTCCCACCTCAGCTCCCATCTCAGCCTCCAGAGTAGCTGGGACTACAGGCATGTGTGACCGCACCCGGCTAATATTTGTACTTTTTTGGTAGCGACGGTGTTTCGCCATGTTGGCCAGTCTGATCTTGAACTCCTGACCTCAGGTGACCTATCCACATCAGCCTCCCAAAGTGCTGGGTTTACAGGTGTAAGCCACCATGCCTGGCCTGACTGACTGTTAAATACTAAAGCAGTCTTGCATTCCCAGGAGAATCCTGACTCGGTCGCCAGGCGTTATTCTGTTTACATACTGCTAGAATTGATGCATTAGTATTTTATTGATGAGTTTTACATCTAAACTCATGAAGGCTATTTGGCCTGTATTTTTCTGATGTGCTATTGTCTTCAGTCTTGGCATCAGAGTGATGTCAATGATAAAGTGAGGTGGGAAGCCTTCCCTCCTACTCTTCTTCCTGAGAGACACTGCAGACTTGCTGCTCTTTCTTCTTTATATGTTGATAGAATTCTCAGTAAAATCATTTCTTTTTGCAAGGACATACAAAATTCATATTTGTAGATTTATATTCTAAAACTTTATTTTTAGGTATTAGAAATAACATCTTTTTTTTTCTTTGAGAGAAAGTTTTGCTCCTGCCGCCCAGGCTAGAGTGCAATAGCAAGATCTCAGCTCACTGCAACCTCTGCCTCCCCAGTTCAAGTTATTCTCCTGTCTCAGCCTCCCTAGTTGCTGGGATTACAGACATGTGCTACTATGCCTGGTTAATGTTTTGTATTTTTAGTAGAGACGGGTTTCACCATGTTGGCCAAGCTGGTCTCAAACTCTTAACCTCAAGTGGTCCACCTGCCTCAGCCCCCCAAAGTGCTGGGATTGGCATGGGCCGCCACGCCCGGCCAGAAGGAACACTGTGATCTGAGGACATCTGCAGCCGAACAGTCATCACATCATAAGCACCTCACAACTCTGCCTTGCTACTAACTCTAGTGTTTCTTTTTCTTTTCTTTTCTTTTCTTTTCTTTTCTTTTCTTTTCTTTTTTTGAGACGGAGTTTCGCTCTTGTTACCCAGGCTGGAGTGCAATGGCGCGATCTCAGCTCACCGCAACCTCCGCCCCCTGGGTTCAGGCAATTCTCCTGCCTCAGCCTCCCGAGTAGCTGGGATTACAGGCACGCGC
>CAUYOR010028575.1:0-10760 GCA_963573925.1 Callimico goeldii | reverse complement strand
ACAGGCACGCGCCACCATGCCCAGCTAATTTTTTTGTATTTTTAGTAGAGACGGGGTTTCACCATGTTGACCAGGATGGTCTTGATCTCTTGACCTCGTGATCCACCCGCCTCGGCCTCCCAAAGTGCTGGGATTACAGGCGTGAACCACCGCGCCCGGCCACTTGTAACCTCTTAATTGCCAAACGTGACAGCTTCTTTCATCCCATTTGCCCTCTCTGTAGTATTTGCCTTTGTCACTCCTGTTACATGTTGCAACATTTTTTATAAGTTAATTTCTTCAGAAATATTTGAATGCCTACTGTGTGCCCCAGGCTCAGTGCTATGTGATAGAAAATACTCACCAGTCTTTAAGGAACTTCTAATCTTCTCTCAGGGAAAAAGATAAGTAAGTATAGTTTAGTATAATAAGAACGATTCTGGAGAAAAGAACAAAGTACTGAATTAGAACAGAAAAGGGAGCCATGGGCCAGGCACAGTGGCTTTCATCTGTAATCTCAGCACTTTGGGAGACTGAGGCAGAAAGATCACTTGAGGCCAGGAATTTTAGGCTGCTGTGAGCTATGATAATGCCACTGCACTTCAGCCTGGGTGACAGAGCGAGGCTTTTTCTCTAACCATCACCACCACCATCACCCCTGTCCTCCCCTACTCCTGCCAAAAAAAAAAAAAACCCTAAAGGGAGCCATTAATTAAGGAAGTCAAGAAAGGCTTTATATAAGATGAGGTGGTATTATGCTTTAGGTCTTAGTTGGTAAGAAGGATTTTCCAAGTGAAGAAGGAAACAGTAACATTTCAAGTAGAGCAAATAGCACTTGCAAAGGCACATAACTGGGAAGTAATAGAAATAATAACTTTATATTGCACGTCTACTGTATGTCAAGTGCTGCACAGGAGGCTTTCCATGTGTTACATCTAATCTTCACATTAACTCATGAGGAAGGTTTTTTGTATTTATCATTTTACAAGATGAGGAAGTTGAGCCTCAAAGAAGTTTTGACTTGCCCAAAGGCCAAACTGGCATAAGTTGGCTTTGACTGCAGGTCTGTTGGGCTGCCAGTGCCCACACATTGGTTATCATTGTTGGAAATAAGCAGGATATGTTCTAACAGAGAAAATGTTGATGTTCAGAAAATTCATGGTGGGGAGTGAATGGAGAACAGTTAAAGAGGAATGATACTGGCCAACTGTGTTGGATTTTAATGGCATGCCAAGGAATTCAGACCATATTCTGCTGTTCAGTATTGTTGGCTGGGTACTTCCTTCCTCTGTCCATACCTGTTTATAAAATAACTCCCACAGGGTTTGGAAAGAAAACAGTTTTGTCTGCTTAATTTGAAATCATTAAAAAGATTTTCTTGTTTGGAGGCAGATATCTATTCAAAAGTAGTAAACAACACAAAATACTGTAAAAATAACATACATATAGTAGAATAAATAAAAATTCCCATATGGATTGAAAAGGAACTAGAGAATAGGATCTAAACAAAGTTGTGTCAAGTGATTTCTTTTGATTACAAAAATAATTATGTAATGAAAAATTTGAGAACGAGCGTTTTTGGGGTGGAGGGCAGACACAATGGAGATGGGGAACTCCAGTGATATTAAATTGCTAGAGTTTGATTCTAGTGTAATCATGGAGAAGTTTATAGTTTATTGTTATCCCTGAGTTTGTACTTTGCCCTGTGCTTTAATATAAAAGCGGATGTTTATTGCATTCTGATTCTTCCAGTTCATTCTGAAATACAGATGGTAGGAATACAGGTGTTTAAGGATAGGCATTGCTTTTGAATTTTTCCTTATGTATTATTCGTTTAACTTCTACAAATGTTTTCTCCACTAGTGTCTTAGAGGAACTCAGTGGCATCTCCAAACCATGTTTTAGGAATAGTGTTTAGAAAATCTGAAGTGAAATAGCAAATCTCGGATTGTGCAAAAATCAGCTATAGATTATTATTTATAAATTTGACAAATTTTCTTCCATTTTTATTTTTATATATTGGGATTATATTCTATGCACAGTCTTATAACCTGCCTTTAAACTTGACATTATCTTATGATTTTAAGACTTTTTTAAAAAAAGAAATGTTAATTATTTCTTTGTTGTTTCAAACACTTTTGTTTCATAATCATTGTCATTGGATAGTGATTCTGACTATCCAGTGATAACTAGTACTTTGTATTTTTGGAATACAATTCTTTGATATCACACACAAAATAAATGTATTTATATATCCAGAAATTTAATCATTCTACAGACATTGTTATAAGGTTTTTGTTTCTAGTATCTTTACAAATATCATAGGTATGTTATTCTTAATGTCTACAGAATATTCTGTAATTTGGATGTTCCAATGTGGCTAGCGTACATTTACTATCTTGTTAGTACATGTTAGACACTGTATTAGGCCTTTTGAACTCTTGAGTTAATATAGCTGTTCTGTTATCAGCACTGCCAGGATTTGGACAAACTCATGTATTTGTCCTTGAATACTTTATAATCTAACTCAGAAAAACAAGATTATATAGGATAATTCTTGAATGTTAAACAATGAGTATAATAAAATATTAAATGTTAGGTCATACTCTTGGTACAGATATTTGAGAGAGCCCTAGAGAATTGAATGGTCCAGGTAATTTTGTAGAGGGAATGTTGAGATTTGAACTGAATCTTGAAGGACTGATAAGAAATGGACAGGTGAAGAGGTGAGTTCTATTTCAGACTGTGAAAGCAGAGTGGGCACTGGTACAAAGGTAAGAATTGGTAACCTGATTGGGGTAGAGGGTTTATATTAGGAAATAATAATAGCAGGTAAAATTGAGGGAGCAGAATAGTGAAGGATCTTAAAAAACAAGTTTTTGGTTTGATGTGTCCAACTACAGGAGAAACTGAGCAGGATATGTTCATATTGTGAGAACAAAATTTTAATAAGATCAGCTATTGGGCTGTGGTACACAGAACAGATTAGAATAAGGAGAGAATAGAAGTAAGGAGATTAGTTGGGAGGTTGTTGCCATACTCTAGTTAGGGAGACATTATATGTGAAATCATTAGAACACTATAGTAGAATACAGTTTATTAATATGTTTTCAGGTTTATGACTAGTTGACTGTTAGTGTCTTCAGTTGGAGTACAGAGGGGAGCTTATTATCTTGAGTCACATGGTAATTTGAAAGACTAAATCAGAAATTGCTTTACTACAAGCTGGCTTTTAGAATATTTTATTATTTTAATTATGGGTGAAGAAAGGTATTTATATTTCTGAATAAGCAGGCCATTTTAATGAGAGATTACATTTGTGTGCTTTTTGAGCCTGGTACTATTCAAAGTCCTTCACGTGTATTAACTCATTAAATCTTTAGAACAGCTTTAGATGGGCCACTACTATTATTATTTCTATTTTACAGGTAAGGAACCTCACCAACATCTGCAACCTCACTAACATCTGTGAATTTTTGGCTTTTTAATAGTAGCCACTTTGACCAGTCTGAGATGGTATCTCATTGTCGTTTTAATTTACATTTCTCAAATGAATAGTCATATTGCACATTTTTTCATATGCTTGTGACTACATGTGTGTCTTGTTTTGAGAAGTGTCTTCATGTCCTTTGCCCACTTTTTAATGGGGTCATTTTTTTTTATTTGTTGATTTGCTTAAGTTCCCTGTAGATTCTAGACTTTTGTGGGATGCATAGTTTGCAAATATTTTCTCCCATTCTGTAATTTGTCTTTTTATTTCTTGATATTTTCCTGTGCAGAAGCTCTTTAGTTTAATTAGGTCTCACTTGTCAATTTTTTTTTTTTTTTTTTGAGACGGAGTTTCGCTCTTGTTACCCAGGCTGGAGTGCAATGGTGCGATCTTGGCTCATCACAACCTCTGCCTCCTGGGTTCAGGCAATTCTCCTGCCTCAGCCTCCTGAGTAGCTGGGATTACAGGCACGTGCCACCATGCCCAGCTAATTTTTTGTATTTTTAGTAGAGACAGGGTTTCACCATGTTGACCAGGATGGTTTCGTTCTCTTGACCTTGTGATCCACCCACCTCAGCCTCCCAAAGTGCTGGGATTACAGGCGTGACCCATCGCGCCTGGCCCTGTTTTTGTTTCAATTGCTTTTGGAGTCTTCATCATGAAATCCTTGCCAAGGCTGATGTTCAGATGATATTTCCTAGGTTTTCTTCTAGGATTTTCATAGTTTCAGGTTTTACATTTAAGTCTTTAGTCAATTTGAGTTGATTTTTTTTTTGTCTGGTGAAAAGAAGGGGTCCAGTTTCAATCGTCTGCCTATGGCTAGCCAGTTATCCCAGAACTATTTGTTGAATAGGTAGTCCTTTTCCCTTTGCTTGTGATTGTTGGGTTTGTCAAAGATCAGATGGTTGTAGATGTGCAGCTTTATTTCTGGGTTCTCTGACCTGTTCCATTGGTCCATGTGTCTATTTTTATACCAGTACCATGCTGTTTTAGTTACTGTAGTGTAGTTTGCCTTGTAGTATAGTTTGAAGTCAAGTAGTGTGATGCCTCCAGCTTTGTTCTTTGTTTTTTTTTTTTTTTTTGCTTAGGTTTGTATTGGCTATTTTGGCTGTTTTTTGTTTCCAGATGAATTTTAGGATTTCTTTTCTAATTCTGCAAATAATGTCATTGATAACTTGTTAGAAATAGCATTGAATATAAATTGCTTTGGGTAGTGTGGCCATCTTAACAATATTGATTCTATCCATGAGCCTGGGATTTTTTTTTTTCCATTTGTTTGTGTTATCTCTGATTTCTTTCAGCAGTGTTTAGTAATTCTTGTTGTAGAAATCTTTCACCTCCCTAGTTAGCTTACTCTCCTAGGTGTTTTATTCTTTTTTGTGGTTCTTGCTATTACATCCTAATAGAAGAATTTAACCTTGTGAAGTGCTTATATGAGGAATAAAAAATGCGAATATTAAGTATATTACCAATTTTAAGTTCTCACAAATCTCAGACCTCTGAGAAGGGAGTGCAGTTTGGCCCGTGCTGGGTTACTGAGTTTGGAAGAGGAGCTCAGACTCAGCTCTTTGAGAGGCTTCTAACTGACTGGTAATGGAGTCACTGAGGGGCACAATCAGACTGGTTTCAGCTGTTACTACCTGAATGAATGCTGCCATAGTGAATAAGTGAGGCTCAGGTGAAACTGACAGGAACAGGAAGCAAACTTGAAGAACAAATCACTTCTTCCTTCTCCAGCCTTGCAGTTTCCTTCTCTCCTTTTGTATTGGTAGAGACTGACAGAAATATGATTAATTTGACTCACTTAATAATGGTTGTGGTAATTGAGAAATTTGACATCGAACTTGATATTTGATAATATTAAGAAATCATTATTCATTATTTTAGTTGTGATAATGGTGTAGTGTGTGTTGCAAAATAATTGTTTTAGAGATATATATTGGTATATTTAGAGAAGAAATGCCTGCGATTTACTTCTAAATAATATAGGACATTTGGTTGTGGGAAGGTAATAGAAGTGTAAATGAAATTGATATTTGTTGAAATTGCAGTAATGGACAAATTTGGATTCATTTTATTATTTTCTTTACTGCTATATATGTTTGAAATTTTCCAGAAAAATAAAATTTTTTGTGATACATTCAAATTAATAAAACTGATTCTAGTTGAGGGGTATATATGTAATCTAATGCACATGGTAAACTTGGTGATAAGTAACTTGGAGAGGATAAAATGAGATAGGCAAGAGACTAGAGGCTGCAGATTGGTGGTAGCACTTTAGAGTTGTCAAGGAAAGCCTCTCTGGAGCAAGGCGTTTAGTTGAGATCCAAACTTTGGAAGAAGCCAATTACGTAAAAATTAGGGAAAGGAACTGGAGTTAAAAAAAAACGTTCTAGGTAGGAGAAACGGAAGAGATCATGGGGAGAAAGAAATACAAACAAAAATATCCTAGTAGAGGGAAAAGACATTACAAAGGCTTTGAAGCAGGTAACTTCATGAAGTATTCAGCTTAGAGCAGAAGTTGGGTAGGTGAGAAGAGATAGGTAGAGACCAGGTTATGGTAGAGTTTGGAGTTTAAGTGCAGTTGGGAGCTGCTTATTGGCTGAAGCAGAGGAAGTACTTGATCTAATTTTTGTTTCAGAAAGATCAGTTTAGGTTGTAGGTAGAGAATGTGCGCTTGGTGTGGGAAGGAAAGAGAGGGCAGACCACTACAGCAATACAAGGGAGAGTGACCAGGTGAGCGATAGGGGCCTTGGAGAGGCAAGATTGCATGTGGAATATGTTCTCTTAGAGGTAGAGCTGATAGCACTTTCTTTGAGAAGCAGAGCAATCAAAATAATAAATAGGTTTTTCTTTAGAGCAATTGGGTGGATGGTGATGCCATTAACTATCAATATACTGCTATTCTTGCAGTAAAAGGATGTCATGCAAAAGCATAGCTTTTTAATATTTTTCTTTTTAGTCACAGGGTCTTGCTATGTTGCCCACACTGGCCTTGAGCTCCTGGGCTCAAATGATCCTCTTGCCTCAGTCTCCCAAGTAACTGGGACTACAGGTGCACAACTGTGCTTGGCTGTAGCCTTTTTTATAGAAATTATGATTGAGCCTCTTTATAAATAATCTAACATTTTGAGTATTTATATGCTAGGCATTGTTCTGAGTTCATGACGTATAAACTTATTTAATTATCCTCAACAATTATATGAACTATTTGTCTTTATATCCTTCATATTGAGGAAACTGAACAATTAACATGCTAAAAAACTTGCCTCGTCAAACAAAGTATACACCATGACCAAGTACAATTTATCTCAGGTATGCCAGCTGGTTCAGCATTTGAAACTCAACTAATGTAATCAATCACATCAACAAGCTAAAGAAGAAAATTCTCGTCATAGTAATAGATGGAGAAAAAGTATTTGACAAGATCCGATACCATTCACAGTAAAACTTCTTGGTAAACTAGGAATAGGTGGAAACGACCTCAATTTGATCAAGAATATCTACAAAAACCTATAGCCATGTATTTAAATTCAGAGAAGCCCCTTCTACCCTAAATACACATAAGGCCTGTGTTTCCACTATATTAGATTGATTATAACCTTTCCTGTTTTGAGGAAATCTAGCCACATGATTCTCCTAGTGAAAGGGATTAAATCTTGAAATTGGTAGAATACTTTAGATGGTAAATGGATTAGAGAAAAAAGATTTCAATGTTGTTTTCTAGTACTTTCCATTTTGTTGAATTAAAGTTTTAAACAACACCAAACAACTTCAGGCTGTAGTGGAATTTAAAATTAGTATTTGAATGTAATTTTTTTCTTTTCTCTCTCTCTCTCTCTCTCACTCTCTCTCTCTCTTGCGTGCGCACGCTCTCTCTCTCTCTCTCGCGTGCGCACGCTCTCTCTCTCTCTCTCTCTCTTTTTTTTTTTTTTAAAGAGCTGAGGTCTTGCTTTTTGCCCAGCTACACTGCCTCAGCCTCCAGAGTAGCTGGGATTACAGGTTTGTGCTAATGTGCCTGGGTAATGTTTTTCCTTTTTAAGCTAGGTTTTTCTTGACAGTCTTATTTTAGCATCCTCAATACTTATCTCATTGCTTGACATGTAGGATTAAGAAAGCGGTTCATCAACTAGGGAAATAATGGGAAAAAAAACCCTAAACAAAGAACATGACAAATATATCCTGATATGGAAATTATTTCACTTATAAATGGTGTTTTCTCCTAAGATTTTGCTTTAAAATCACAAAATCTTAAAGTACACTTGAAATTTGAAGTTCAGCTTATGATAGCCTTTTTTTAAAATTGTGAACTGAAGTTTTAATATTTGAATAGAGAGTATCTGTCTATAAATTTGTGTAGTTAGCAGTTCAGTTACATTAATTGCTATTATCTTGATATTCTGCAGATTACTCTCTTTGTAACATTCGCTGTCTTAGGAAATATACATATATTTTTAATGTAAGATGGAATTTTCAGAATGAATTGAATGAGATACTTCTGGCATTTTGAAACATAATGATTTTTCTGTGAAGAATTTTCTTTCTTGTTGTATTTATTTATTTTTTGCCCAAGAAAAAATGATGTGTAATAGTAACACATAAGATGGGCATTCTCCTGGTAAAATATAATACTCATTTGATTTTATTTTGGTTTCGGGAACATATTTGGTAATTTTTTTAAAGCTTACATTACCTGATTCCATAATCTTTGAAAGTATAATTCAACCAACCAACCTTTTTTTAAATAATTTAGTAACTTTCCTTGCATTTTTCTCTTGGACTTTCCTTATATACTGCCAACTAGTTGTTTTAAACTTTCTATCATTGTTAGAACTGTTTATGTGGCTTTTTAAAATGGGGGAAAAGATAGAAACATGTTGTGGTGTAAGGAATGAATACAGTGTGATTAACAACTTAATTGTTTTTCCTATTTCAAACATCCACCTATCTTTAGCATTTTGTATACCCCTAGACTAAAAATATTGACATTCTTCTTAGAAAAGTAACCCATTTAAGAACAAAAAAGACTAAGCATGGTGGCTCAATCTGTAATCCTGATACCTTGGGAGGTAGAGGTTGGTGGATTGCTTGAGCTCACAAGTTTGAGACCAGTCTGGGCAACATGGCGAAACCCCATCTCTACTGAAAATACAGAAATTAACTCGATATAGTGGTGCATGCCTGTAGCATGTTTGAACTGGGAGGCAGAGGTTGCAGAAAGCCGAGATTGGGCCATTGCACTCCAGCCTGGACAACAGAGCAAGACACTGTCCTTTAAAAAAAACCAAACAAACAAAATAAGAGAACATGGTGCTGTAGGACCAACTCAGGATTGCAGCTCCCAGTGAAAGCGCAGAGGGTGAGTGGACGGTGCATTTCTAGATGGATCTTTATTGCCCACAGAGCAGGAGATTCCCAGGTGTAGGAGTCCCACGGGCCTCCAGCGCAGCCATTTGGGCCAGGGCCGCAGCGCAGTGGCACTTCGTGCAAAATACACTGGTCTGGTTGCCCTGTTGAACTGGCAATTGGAGATTTCAGAAGGCAGATTAGCACATTCATCTGATTAAACGGGACTTAAACAGAAAGCCAGGCCAGGAGATTCCCAGGCAGTAACATTGTTCCAGCTGGCGCAGTGGGTTGCTGCACGGGAAATCACACAGATCCCGGCGCCCTTTCAGCAGAAAACTGGAACACCTGGGAGAGAGTCAATCGTTCAACTTAAAAAAAAAAAAAAGGACTCTGAGTCAGGGAGCCAGGTGATCAGCCTCGGCGGGTCTCACCCCCACAAAAACAAACAAAAGCAATTGGAAACGCTTGGGTTTGAGAGTTTCACAGCAAACACAGCTGAACCCAGGACGGTGCAGCTCGGTGGGGGAGGGGTGTCCGCCATTACCGAGGCACTCGACCCCTACGGAGGGACTTTGCCATTGCTGACGCAGCCTGCCATTGCCAAGCAACCCGCCATAATGGAGAGAGTCCGCCACTACAGAGGCAGGCCACCATCACCACAGCAGCTCTAACCATACCCATATAAACAGGAATACAGAGAATTACACAGGGCAACAGGGCAGAGCCCACGATAGCAGGGCAGAGCCCATGGCAGCACAGCATAGCCACTACAGGCAGGCAGTGATTAGACTGCCTCCTTGCTGGGCAGGACAGTGCAACGGATACTCATAAATAAAGCCCTAACTTCCCGGGACAGAGCACCTGAAGAAAATAAGGGGCTTTATGAGTTCTGCTGCAACAGACTTAAACGTACCTGCCTAGCAGCCCTGAATGAACAACGGAGCTCACAGCTAAGGACTTGAGCTCCTATAAAGTATAGACAGTCTGCTCAAGCAGCTCCCTGACCCCCATATATCCAAAGAGTTACCACACAAAGGACTGATCAGACGGGCATCATTTGGCGGGCATCATTCAGGGACAAAGATAGCAGAAGAAGAAACTGGTAGCAACCCTCACAGTTCTGCAGCTGCTACAGGTGTACCCCAGGCAAGCAGGGCCTGGGTGGACCTCAGCAGTTCTACAGCAGAGGGGCCAGACTGTTAGAAGGAAAACTAAGAAACAGAAATACTTCATCATCAACAATCTGGACATCCACTCAGAGACCCAATCGGAAAATCAGCAACTACTCAGACGACAGGTGGATAAATCCACAAAGATGGGACGAAACCAGCGCAAAAAGGAGGAAAACACCCGAAACCAGAACACCTCGCCTCCTACAAGGGATGACAACTCCTCACCAGCAAGGGAACAAAGCTGGATAGAGAATGACTGTGATGAAATGACAGAATCAGACTTCAGAAGGTGGGTAATGAGAAACTTCCATGAGCTAAAAGGACATGTTCTAACTCAATGCAAAGAAACCAAGAACCTTGAAAAAAGATTTGAGGAAATGATAACAAGAATGGACAACTTAGAAAGGAATATGAGTGAATTGAAGGAGCTGAAAAACAAAACACGAGAACTTTGTGAAGCATGCACAAGTTTCAACAGCCAAATTGACCAAGCAGAAGAAAGGATATCAGAAGTCAAAGATCAACTCAATGAAATAAAACGAGAAGCCAAGATTAGAGAAAAAAGCGCAAAAAGGAATGAACAAAGTCTCCAAGAAATGTGGGACTACGTGAAGAGACCTAATCTACGTTTGATAGGTGTACCAGAATGTGATGAAGAGAATGAATCCAAGCTGGAAAATACTCTTCAGGATATTATCCAGGAAAATTTCCCCAACCTAGCAAGGCAGGCCAATATTCAAGTCCAGGAAATACAGAGAACACCACAAAGA
>CAUYOR010028573.1:0-20575 GCA_963573925.1 Callimico goeldii | reverse complement strand
AAAAATACAAAAAATTAGCTGGGCATGGTGGCGCGTGCCTGTAATCCCAGCTACTCGGGAGGCTGAGGCAGGAGAATTGCCTGAACCCAGGAGGCGGAGGTTGCGGTGAGCCGAAATTGGGCCATTGCACTCCAGCCTGGGTAACAAGAGCGAAACTCCGTCTCAAAAAAAAGAAAGAAAGAAAGAAAGAAAGAAACAGTGAAGCACCCAGGAAACAGCATCTGGGAAAGGATGCGACCACCCCTACATGCGGAGATCCATTGGGTGAACCCAACCAGATTCCAGAAGGCAAAGCATTCTGGGTAATGCCGTACACATGCTCAGCCTCCAGAGCAGAGAGGAGGGTGGGGCTGAAGAGGAAAGAGAATAACTAGTGCATTGTTATGTTCTTCAACCCAGCTATACTTGCTATATATTTTTTGGCCTTACGGTGAATGCGGAAAAAAGGTCTGAAGCAAGTTGAAAAACAAAACTTTTTATCAGCCACTAGGAATATGATCACCTGAACTCTAGCACAGCCAAGAGGCTGGAAATGTTACCCTATCAGAAAGTCCCTTTAATTTCCTGCCTGACTGGCTCCAACAGAGGGAAAGGGGGAAATGGTGCATGGGTTGTGTTACAGGTGTCATCCTTAGAAGCTGCTTCTTTCTGAACTTATGAAAAATACCTGTCAAATGCTGTGAAGGGGGTCGGGGGAATATTACAGTCCAGGCCAGGAAGTACAGCAACAATAGTTGGAGCCGTAGCAGCTCATTTTTGTGGAGAAGAGAAAGGGGGGACACCGACAGAATGAGGGAGGGACCTGGCAGCATCCAGTGCTGTGTGGGTCACTCAGGAATCCCTGAAATGCAGACCCTGAGACAAGGATTTAGGGTGGGTAGTCGACTTGGGAGGTGATATGGTTGTATATGTGTCCCCTCCAAATCTCATGTTAAAATGTAATTTCAGACTAGGTACAGTGGCTCATGCCTGTAATCCCAGCACTCTGGGAGGCCAAGGCAGGTGGATCACCTGAGGTTGGGAGTTTGAGACCAACCTGGCCAACATGGTGAAACCCCATCTCTACTAAAAATACAAAAAATTATCTGGGCATGGTGGCCAGCACCTGTAATTCCAGCTACTCGGGAGACTGAGGCAGGGCAATCATTTGAACCCAGAAGGCGGAGGCTGTAGTGAGCCGAGATCATGCCACTGCACTCCAACCTGGGCAACAGAGTAAGAATCTGTCTAAAAAGAAAAAAAGAAGAAAAAGAAAAGAAATGTACTCTTCAGTGTTGAAGGTAGGGCCTGGTGGGAGGTGTTTGGGTCATGGGATTGAATCCTTCATGAATAAATAGCTTGATGCTGTCCTTATGATAATAAGTGAATTCTCACTGTGAGTTCAAGCAAGATCTGAGTGTTTAAAAGTGAGTGGCACCTCCTTCCTCTCTCTCTTGCTGTCACACTCACAATGTGACACACCTCACCTTCTGCCATGATTGTAAGTTTCCTGAGGCCCTCATCAGCGGCACATGCTGACACCATTGCTGCCTATACACCCTGAAAAACAATGAGCCTCTTTTCTTTATAAATTACCCAGTCACCAGTATTTCTTTATAGCAAAGCAACAATGGCCTAACATAGAGGATGATAACAAGAAATATAAGTGAAGGAGTGGGGGAAAAAAAAAACGGAATGTTTTTCAGCAAAAAAAAAAAGAAAAAAGAAAAAGAAACAAATGAAAAACACCCTGCATCTCAGAATTAAGCCACTAGGGGAAAAGTTGAGGCATTGACCTGCTAACTCTTAATCTTCATTAGTCGAGAGATACTCCCATAAGGCATTTCCAGGTTGCTCCTATCTGTGGTGGAACAAGTTTGAAACGCCAGAGAAGGCAGCAGAGAAGAGAATACAGAGCTTCTGGTGAGTTCAGGTGGGCTGAATATCAAACAAGTTATGATGCCAGTCACACTGGCTCAGTCATCTGAAAAGATTGGATTTGCTTAGGGGCAAGAGTCATCTTCAAGAGGTAGAGGCTGTAGATGAGACTGGTGAGAACTAGAGCCTGCCATGCAGATTCAGGATTTCAGATCCAAACTCTTTGTTAATATCATTTGACTTTTCCACTAACAGTTGCCCAGGACAATGAAATTTGTTTTTCATTAACTTAGTAAGCCAAGAAATGCCTTCCTGTATTAGCTTTCTAGGGCTGCCATAATTACCACAAACTGCGTAGTTTAGGAAAACATAAATCTATTTTCTCACAGCTCTGGAGTCCAGAAGTTCAAAATTGAGGTGTGGGCAGGCCTGGTCTCTCTGATTGCTCTAATGGAAGACCCTTTCTTTCCCCTTCCTGGCTTCTGGTGGCTGCCAGCATTCTGGCGGCCTTAGCATCTGTTGGCTTGCAGGCATTTTACTCCAAGCTGTTGTCATCATGAAAGGATGTTTTCCCTGTGTGTTTCTGTGTCTCTGCTTCTTTACTTTTTTTTTTTTTTGAGACAGGGTTTCACTGGGTTTCCTCAGCTGGAAGTGCAGTGGCACAATCACGGCTTACTGCAGCCTCGACCTCCTGGGCAGAAGCGGTTCCTCCCACCTCAACCTCCCTGTAGCTGGGACCACAGGCACCCACCATTTTTTGTATTTTTAGTAGAGACAGGGTTTTACTGTGTTGCGCAGGCTGGTTTCGAACTCCCACCTCAGCCTCCAAAAGTGCTGGGATGGTTTCTCTTCTTATAAGGATACCAGTCACTGAATTACAGCCCTCCCTAATTCAGAATGACCTCATTTTAAGTAACTCCATCTGCAAAGGTCCTATTTCCAAATAAGACCACATTCTGAGTTTCTGGATAGACATGGGTATACAACTGAATATATCTTCCAAAAGATGTCCATGCGAAATCTTTGGAACCTATGGCAAAAGAGTGGATAATAACTAATAGGGCAAAAGATGGGATTAAATTAAGCATTTTGAGAGAAGGGGTTAATCCTTGATTAGCTGTGTGGACCTAATTGCAATACCAAGTATCCTTATAAAACAAAGAGGAAGGTTGCTTAGAGGAGACATGCACACAAAAGAGAAGGTGAGGTGATGACGGAGTAGAGAAAGATGCAGCCACAAGCCAAGGGATGCCGAGAGCCATGAGAAGATAAGAGGCAGGAGCAGATTCTCCCTTAGAAACTGGGAGGAGCACAGTCCTGCCAACACCCAGATTTCAGCCCTCTGGCCTTCAGAACTGTGAGAAAAGAAACTTCTGTTGATTTAAGCCACCGGGTTTGTGGGAGTTTATTATGGCAACCTAAAGAAACTAACATAAGGAATTATCTGAAAAGCCATTCATTTGACACTTGAATGCTCAGTTTATTCTTGTAACAGATAACCTTCTTGGTGCTAAAATATCATTAAGCGATTGACTCTTCAAGATTTACTTTGAAACCTCCACCCAGCTCTGACGACCAACCCTGAACAATTATGTCACCTACATTCCCAAATCAGTAAAGCCCCTGCATACAATTACCTACATTTATCCAGACTCCAGAAACCTCATCAACACCCTTCCTTTGCCTTCTCTCCCTCAGTAAATTTAGTAAAACACTGTTAAGGTAGTGAGCCTCCTTTCCACAGTGTTTCTGGGGAACCAGTTTCAAAGCTGGTGACTAAGGAGTGGTTCTTGGGTATGCCAACTATTTTTTTTTCTTCTTTGACAATACAAAACATTCCAGTTTAATCATCATTCTTAAATTAAAAGTACATGGGATTAAATTTTGAAAAAATGCTTCGAAAACTTCATTATTTATTTATTTATTTATTTTGAGACAGAGTCTCACTCTGTCACCCAGACTGGAGTGCAGTGGCATGATCTCGGCTCACTGCAATCTCTACCTCCCAGGTTCAAGCGATTTTCCTGCCTCAGCCTCCCAAGTTGCTGGAACTACAGGCCTGCACCTCTTCTGCCCGGCTAATTTTTGCGTTTTTAGTAGAGATGGGGTTTTACCATATTGGCCAGGCTGGTCTCGAACTCCTGATTTCAGGCGTGAGCCATTGTACCCAACCAAGGACTTCATATTTTAAGATTAGATTTAGGGTTAAATCTAATATAAAGGAAGACTGAGGGAAAGGTAGAGATTTCTCATATGGCCTCTCCCCACACACATACCTAATCTTCCCCAGTATCAACAATCCCCACTGCAGTGGTACATTTGCTACAATTGATTACCTTACACTGACACATCATTATCATATGTAGTCCAAAATGTACTTTCTATGCATTTGGACAAATCCATACTGTAGCCACAATTATCGTATAATATGGAGCATTTTCACTGCCCTAAAAATTATCTCTGCTCTACTTATTCATCCCTCTTCCCCCACCAACTCCGGAAACCACTGATCTTACTGTCTCCAAAGTTTTGCTTTCTTCAGAATTTCATATAACACAATCATATAGTATGTAACCTTCTCAGATTGGCTTCTTTCACTGAGTAACAGACATTTGTTTTCTCCATGTCATTTCATGGTTTGACAGTTCATTTCCCTTTAGTGTTGACTAATATTTCACTGTCTGGATATACCACAGTTTATTTATTAATTGACTCACTAAAGGACATCTCGATTGCTTCCAAGTTTTGAGAATTTGAAATATAGCTGCTATTAACAGCCATATGCAGGTTTTTGTGTGAACACACTTTTTCAACTATGTTGGGCAAATACCAAGGAGTGTGATTGCCAGATCTCATGGTAATAGTATGTTTAGTTTTATAAGAAACTGTCAAGCCATCTTCCAAAATGGCTATAACATTTTGTATTTCCATCAGTAGCGAATGAGAACTCCTCTTGCTCTACATCCTCACCAGCGGTCGTTGATGTTAGTGTTTTGGATTTTGGCCATTCTAAGTGCACAGTGATATCCTATTTTTGTTTTAATGTGCATTTCCCTGATAACATACAATGTAAAGCTTCTTTTCATTTGCTGATTTTCATCTGTTTAACTTCTTCGGTAGGGTGTCTGTTCAGGTCTTTGGCCTGGTTTTTAATTGGGTTGTTGGTTTTTTTAATTGTATTTAAGAGTTCTTTATATATTTTAAGTAACATTCTCTATCACATATGTCTTTGGAAAATATTGTTTCCCAGTCTGCAGCTTGCCTTTTCATTCTCTTGACAGCGTCTTGTGCAAAGCGAAACATTTTAATTTTAATAAAGTCCAGCTATTGATTCTCTCTTTCACAGATCATGCCTTTGGTGTCATATCTAAAAAATCATCAAACCCATTGTCATCTAGATTATCTCCTATGTTATCTTGTAGGAGTTTCATAGTTTTGCATTTTACATTAAGGTCTGTAAATCCTAAATCCATTCTCAGTTAATTGTTGTCAAGATTTAAGCATTCATCTAGGTTTGTTTTTGTACATGCTTACCATTTAGAATAAGAG
Organism: Callimico goeldii; assembly: GCA_963573925.1. Classification (NCBI taxonomy): domain Eukaryota; kingdom Metazoa; phylum Chordata; class Mammalia; order Primates; family Cebidae; genus Callimico; species Callimico goeldii. The sequence goes on along the minus strand of CAUYOR010028573.1, from coordinate 15,169 downwards.
CCCAGTTGATAGCATGGGATACAGCCTTCATAGCTGACAAGGGAAGCAGAGGTTTTAGATTCCGGCCAAGAGACTGAGTATCTGTAGATATTGAAAACTTGGATCTGCATCCTCTGGAGTGGTGATCTCCAAATGTTATGACAGTACATCTTTAATGGTAAATTATGTTTAAATTACAAGTGTCCAATATACCGACGTTTATATGTATGTATGTATATGTACACCCACACACATACATGCTCTGTTGTATGATGTACCTACAAGGCTGGGCACAGCAGCTCATGCCTGTAATCCCAGCACTTTGGGAAGCTGAGGCAGCAGGATTGTTTGTGCCCAGCAGTTTAAGACCAGCCTGGTCAACATACTGAGACCCCATCTGTGCAAAATTAATTTAAAAATTAGCTGAGTACTGTGGTGCGTGCCTGTAGTTCTCGCTATTTGGGAGGCTGAGATGGCAGGAATGCTTGAGCCCAGGAGCTCAAGGTTGCTCGAACTGTGATCGCACCACTGCACTCCAGCCTGGGTGACAGGGTGAGAGTCTATCTCAAATAATACTAAATTTGCAAGTTCTACTGTTTTGTGTGTATGAGAAAGCATAGACAGAAATGTAAATGTAAAAGTAAGAAAATAGCAATGAAATGAAAAATATTTTAAATTTACTTAATACCACCAAAATCTTTGTTTATATCACCAAAATTAATATTACTAACTACTATATTTGTGAGAGTACAACATCAAAATTATAAAAGACTTTTAAATGTACAAATGATTCGTAGGTTTCCTTTCAGCAGAACGCTGAGTGTTAGCTAGCAAACCCTTCAGGGCTATTTGATCCTATATAGTTTCATGCCTTTGATTATCTTTGATTAGGCTATTTTACAACTCTGTAAACTGTAAGAAACTGATGATAATGCAAACTATTTTTGTGCATAGAAATGCAAATGAATTTTCTGCAGTAGAGATACAATTGATTTCTGCCCTGTAGAAACACACAATTTGTTGCGCTACATGATATCAACCAGTTTTGCATCTATTAGCAAATCAATTTTAGGATTCCTGATTGTAAATATGTCTACTCTTCAGATCTTCCTTTGAACTAGATTAATCATCTTACAGTTCTCTCATTAATTAATAAACCAGATTTAATGACAAATAGTCATTTTACATATGTCTGACAGTCACAATTTTATCTTTTTGAAAATTATCCATTAACAAATGAAAACAAATAGGTCTTTTTAAAAATCTTGGTTTCATTTTCTGTTATATAGCAATTTATGTCTGATTCTAAGTTTAGTTCATTTTGATACTTTGTTTTAATGGATACTATAGCTGCAAAAATACTCTTCATAGGGATAAGTTGGTCCAAATATGAAATTGTAGTGGTCATCTTTCAAAGTCACCACCATTATGTAAAATGTCTTTGATTTAGAAACTGTCTTCTCTGATGTTAGTTATGATTGTGAACTGATATGAATGTGTTATGTTTTTATGTATAAACTCTGTGCATGTGTGTGTGTAATCATATGGGTTTATATCCCACTATAATATTTTTATTTAAAAACTTTTTAAATGGGTTAAAATTTTATTTCCCAGTGTATGGCAGGTGCACTCAACAGCAACACTTCAGCATATCCTGAGAATGACCCTATCGGTCTAAGAAGAATGTGTGTTTGGAATCCTGAGCTAAGGAATCCAGAAGTGGCCAACCTGGAGATTCACTCCTTACCTACGAAGGATGTCTGAATTCCTGGCCTATCCCCATACAGGGGTCCTTTGTTCTGGGTTAAATGGAGGTTACTAGGTAGAGGTTTCTAAGTACAGGGTGCTCAGTAAAAATGCTCTATAAACTACATACTATGTGGACACAGTAGTGGTTTTCCTGTCCAGCCCTCTGTCACTGAACCATCCCTGCATGTATGTCCCCCAGTGAAGTCTAAGTCATTGTCTCCAAGCCTGTTCTTCAGCCTCCTGGACACGATGCCATCCCGACTGAGTCAACAGGGGTCTAGCATGACCCCCAGTTTTATAAATGCGGATGTGAGAGTTACCACAGTTCTCACTCTTTTTGTTGTAATTTGTTGTTGTCGCTTTTATTTTAAGTTCAGGGGTATATGTGCAGGTTTGTTATGTAGGTAAACTTTCATCATGGGGGACCTCTCACTCTCAATTCATTTTTGAAAAGCTAAATCATATAAAACTGAAAACATTTTTAGGCACCCATTTTAAAATGTTCTTTCCAGAGCAGAGGCTTTATCTGACAAACAATTATTTTTTTTACTCATTCTTAAACCATCACATTTACCTTGAAGAAACAGTTTAACTGTAGTATTCAATTTTTTTTTTCAAAATATATGGTAGGTAGAATAATTTTATTTATTTATTTATTTATTTATTTTTGAGACAGAGTCTCACTCACTCTGTTGCCCAGGCTGGAGTGTAGCAGCAGCAGGATCTCTGCTCACTGCAACCTCCACTTCCCGGGTTCAAGCGATTCTCCTGCCTTAGCCTCCAAAGTAGCTGGGACTACAGGTGTGCACGACCACACCCAGCTAATTTTTGTATTTTTGTCTTTTTTTTTTTTTTTTTTTTTGAGACAGAGTCTTGCTCTGTCACCAGGCTGGAGTGCAGTGGCGCAATCTTGGCTCACTGCAACCTCCGCCTCCTGGGTTGAAGGGATTTCTTCCACCTTACCCTCCCGACCGAGTAGCTGGGACCACAGGCGCGTGCCATAACACCCAACTAATTTTTCTTTTCTTTTCTTTTTTTTTAATTTTTAGTAGAGACAGGGTTTCACCGTGTTCGCCAGAATGGTCTTGATTTCTTGACCTCGTGATCCACCCGCCTCGGCGTCCCAAAGCGCTGGGATTGCGGTAATTTTTGTATTTTTTGTAGAGATGGGTTTCGCCATGTTGGCCAGGTAGTCTCCAAGTCCTGACCTCAGGTGATCCACCTCCTTGGCCTCCCAAAGTGCTGGGATGACAGGCATGCGCCACCATACCAGCCTAGATGCCACCACATTTCATCATAAAAAGGCCACATTTCATGCAAAAAAAAAAAAAAAATGTATTAAGGGCTGGAATGCATCTCCCTAAAATTCTTATATTAAAGTCCCAATCTCCAGGACCTCAGATTATAATCTTGCTTTGAGATAAGATCTTTAAACAGGCCATTGAGTTAAAATGAGGCATTAGGGTGGGCCCTTAATCCAATATGACTAGAGTATTTACCAGAATATAAAGAGACAGCAGGGAGGCACATTTACAGGGAAAGGCCATGTGAGGACACAGGGAGAAGGTGACCATCTGTAAGCCAAGGGAGAGGCCTCAGAAAAAACTAACCTTCCAACACCTTGATCTCAGGCTTCTAGCTGCCAGAATTGTGAGAAAACAAATTTATGCTGCTTAAGCCATCCAGTCTGAGGACTTTTATTATGGCAGCCTGAACAAACGAATGCAATGTGTAACCCATCTTTAGGTTTGGCAATACTTTTCAGTTCCTTGCTATAGAAAATGTATAACATTGGTTGGGCATGGTGGCTCACACCTGTAATCCCAGCACTTTGGGAGGCCAAGGTGGGCAAATCACAATGTCAAGAGATCGAGACCATCCTGGCCAACATGGTGAAACTCCATCTCTACTAAAAGTACAAAAAATTAGCCAGGCGTGGTGGTGCGTGCCTGTAGTCCCAGCTACTCGGGACGCTGAGGCAGGAGAATTTCTTGAAACTGGAAAACTGAAGCTGCAGTTAGCCGGGATAGCGCCACTGCTGCTGCACTCCAGCCTGGCGATAGAACGAGACTCTGTCTCAAAATAAATGAATAAATAAATAAATAAATAACATCTTGTGTTATAAAAATCACACTATTTATTTATTTATTGAGACAGAGTTTGCCTCTGCCATCCAGACTGGAGTGCAGTGGTGCAATCTTGGCTCACTGCAACTTCCACCTCTGGGTTCAAGCAATTCTCCTGCCTCAGACTCTTGAGTAGCTGGGATTACAGGTGCACACCACCATGCCCAGCCAAATTTTGTATTTTTAGTAGAGACAGGGTTTCACCATGTTGGCCAGGCCAATCTCAAACTCCTTACCTCAGGTGATCTGCCCACCTCAGCCTCCCAAAGTGCTAGAATTACAGGCATGAGCCACTGCACCCGGCCTCACATCATTTAAAACAACTCATAAAATCTGTAAGTCTTTCTAACAAGAGGATAACTTAACACATAAACTATAATGAGCTGCAGAATGCTAAAAATCGGGGAAGGAGTAGGTCACCACTGTCAAGACCACCATATTGTGGAATTTCCATTTTTTGTTTCTGACATGGGGATCAACCAATCTTCTAGGTGAGGACTTCCCCAAAATCAAGCCATAGAATAAATAAAGCTTAATTAATTTTTTTCCTAAAGGATAAAAACAATAAACAAATAAAAGCTATAGTGTTTTCTTTTCACATTGCATAAGAATCTTCTTTTGCACGCCTGGGATGCCCTCTATCTTAGAGACCATCGCTTTAAGAAAAAAAATACAGTCCCTGCCTCTAGGAAGAAGATTCAGTGTATGAGTGAGTTTTGTGCCCCAGCACTAAAGCAGCCAGGGTACCTCAGGGGCAGCTTGCTGAACAGCTACTTCTTTCCAAAAGCTACTCCCATCTGAGATCTTTGGAGTACCTTCACATGGGTTTAACTATCCTTGGATTAAAAAAAAATAAAGCTTTTATATCTAGACCATTCATCTAGGCAATGAATACCTTTGAAAAGTTTAAGTAAAGGAGACATGATTTAAAATGGTTAAAGTGTTGGTTCTGTGAAAAATGAGTTATGGTGGGTGAGAATAAATGCAGTGAAGCCAGTTAAGATGCTGATGCATTTTCCAAGGGAAATGATGAGAGTGTAAAATGAGTTGTTATGAGGATCCAGAGGGGACAGACTCCCAATATCTTAGAAGGCCAGGCTGATAGGAATTGTGCAGGTTGATAGGAATTGTGCAGCATGAAAATCTTAAAGTTAGGATTTAGGATTTGGGCGTGTGGGAAATGAGGTCTATTTTTAAAAATAAGACGTGGTTATAATAAACATTTTAGGAAAAAGTAAAATCATAATTTCCATTTCATTATGTTTTAGTTTGAGTTACTTTGGATATCTAGATGAAATTATTCATCATGGAGTAAGATATTTGAATCTGGAGTTCACAAAAGAGAGGTATGGTTAATGTTTTGTTGGTTAGGGTAATAATAGGGTACAGAGGGAAGAATATACTGCATGTAATTTTAAATCACAATTAAAATCAGAGTAAATCCTTAATATTCTAGTGTTTATTTAATCTTTTTTTTTTTTTGAGACAGAGTTTCACTTGTTACCCAGGCTGGAGCGCAATGGTGCGATCTCGGCTCACTGCAACCTCCGCCTCCTGGGTTCAGGCAATTCTCCTGCCTCAGCCTCCTGAGTAGCCGGGATTACAGGCACGCACCACCACGCCCAGCTAATTTTTTGTATTTTTAGTAGAGACAGGGTTTCACCATGTTGACCGGGATGGTCTCGATCTCTTGACCTCGTGATCCACCCGCCTCGGCCTCCCAAAGTGCTGGGATTACAGGCTTGAGCCACCGCGCCCTTAATCAATTAGAGCTAGCATAGGCAGGTACTGAACAATGAGAACACAGGGATACAGGGAGGGGAGCATCACATACTGGGGTCTGCTGGCAGGGATAGGGGAGGGACAGCAGGGGGTAGGGAGGGATAACATGGGGAGAAATGCCAGCTATAGGTGATGGGGGGATGGAGGCAGCAAACCACATTGCCATGTACGTACCTATGCAACAATGCTGCATGATCTGCACCTGTACCCCAAAACCTAAAGTACTATATATATCCTATACAAAAATAAATAAATAAATGAGTTAGACTTTATCACAGAAACAGTAAGAGTAACTACATCAACAGGGTGATACATTAGAAATTCCTATTAAGAAAAAAACAGATGGCCACATCTTAGGGAGTGAGCAGCGTATAAAAAGAAAAAAAAAACACATATACTGTTGAATGAAATTACCATTTTGGAACTATGCAAAAACATTTCTTGCTGCCAAAAAAACACATAATACACTGCCTTAGCAGTCCAAACCGGGGTATAATACAGTGAATGAAGGAAACACAGGTTCTGATTTTCTAATTGAGTGACTTCATTATAACTCCAAAAATACAAAAACCAGCAAAAACACAATTTACAAAGAAAATTTGAGGAATAATGTCTTATTTTTAAAGTTTTCCAGTTGTAACATACCAATTATAGAACCCAGAGACACAGAAAGCCAACTTCATTCATTCCTCTGTTAATTGTTCTAGTAGCTGGTAGTTGGTGTGCTAGATACTAAGAAACAAATAAACTTAGTATAACAGCAATTTAAAAAGACAGCTTCAAGCTTTACTGTTTATTAAGCATTTTTGCATACATAATCATACTTTTCCTCACAACAACCCCATTTTACGTATTAGGAAGACTCAAAAAGAGTATATAATTTGCTCAAAACAACACGGTAATTACAAGTAAGAGGAGCCTGAACTCACATCCAAATGGGACTTCTAATCTTATACTCTTTCATCTGCTTCCACTTAGCATTTTTTTTTTAAGAGTTGGGGTCTCATTCTGTCACCCAGGCTGGAGTGCAATGGCATGCTCATTGTTCACTGTAGCCTCAAACTCCTGGGCTCACATGATCTTTTTGCCTCAGCTTCCTGATTAGTTGGGCCCATTAAGCATGCACCATCATGCCCGTTTTTTTTTTTTTTCAAATGGAGACAGGGTCTGGCTATGTTGGCCAGGCTGGTCTCAAACTCCTCACCTCAAGTGATCCTCCCACTTCGGCCTTCCAGTGTTGGGATTTATTCTGACCTAAAGATTTTCTTCTTCCTCATTCTTCTGATTTAGGCCCAGATTCTCCTTCCATTATGGCAGGCAATATTTTCTAAAATATAAACTCCAAATTAAGTGTTATGTTTAACATGTGGGAAACTCAGGGCAAAATCAGCATTCCCCTTCTCATAAGACTTCTCAGACCCTTCATGCTACTATGTACTGTCTTTTTCGGGGCAGGGGTGATTACAATTTTTCTTTTCTTTTCTTTTTTTGAGATGTAGTTTTGCTCAGTGGCCCAGGCTGGTGTACAGTGGCGTGATCTCGGCTCACTGTAACCTTCGCCTCTTGGGTTCAAGCGATTCTCACACCTCAGCCTCATGAGTGACTGGGATTATAGGCGCCCACCATCCCTGGCTAATTTTTTTGTATTTTTAGTAGAGATGAAGTTTTGCCATGTTGGCCAAGCTGGTCTTGAACGCCTGACCTCAGGTGATCTGCCCACTTCAACCTCCTTAAGTGCTGGGATTATAGGTGTAAGCCACCATGCCCAGCCTACAATTTTTCTTAAGCTGACCACAGAACTTGTTTTTGTTCTGTTTTTCCCATGAAGCTTTATGTATGACTAAAACAGCAGTCAAAATCCAGGTTCCAGAGTCTGACAAATGGGTTCAAATGGCAGCTCTCTGTGATGCTGGGTAAGTTCTTACACCAGCACACGACTCACATCCTTCATCTGTGAAACGAACATGACAATAACAGCAGCTATCTCATAGGGCTCTTACAAGGCTAGAAGTACATATGCTTATGCATATGAAGTGTTTAGCAGGTTACACTCATCATAGTCAAGTTCAGTAAGTGTGAGACAGCCACTTATTCAACAAAGATTATATAAAACAAATATCTCTAGAATACCCGACAGACTTTCCTCGTTTTACAAAACTAGGGTGCAAGGCAGCTATGCAATGATGAAAACGAATGTTGACTTTTTAGTTAGAAGACACAGATCCAAATCCTAGCTTTGCCACTTAAGCAGTGTGACTCTGAGGAAGTGATTTATCCTCTCTGAATCTTAGAAGCCTCTTAGGTAAAACGGTAATAATATTGTAACTACCTGACTCTAGAATCTGCTTTTGACTGGTGCTTATAGATTACTGTGAAAATCACATGTGATAACAAAAGTGCCTGCAATAGAGTGGGCACATTTGAACGTGTGTTACCTTGTTTCCGTATGAATCTAGAAGAATCAGAAGCTCTTCATTTATATACATAAGGACTTTTAAAACTTCACATGCATTTTTACTAACTCAAACCCTTTTGTCAATCCGTACAGCTCTGAAGATCTACCATTGGGCCCTTTCAGTCTTTCCGCCTGATCTTTCCCATCCACAAACAGACTTTATTCACTGGATTCAGCACTTCCATCAAAATCCCCAAAAGCCTTCAGGCTCAGAAATAAACAGACATCAAAAAGGCAGCAACTGTCCTCTTTACTGACATTTCCCCATCTAGAGCCTATAATATGACCAGGATAGTGAAGGAGGTTAAAAAATAAAAATGAATACACAAAGTGCTGAGAAGCCAAGATGTATCCAGTTCTGCTCAAGTGTGACAGATGTCTTCAAGTAACTCTCAATCAAGAGGGTAAGATAGAGAAAATTAAAGATCAGATTATTTATAATATACCTTAAATGCAAAAAAAGAGAAATTATGTAGGGTGTAGAGGTCAGAAAAGGCTTCCTGAAGAAATACTACATGCACAGGGCTGGGTTTTAGAGAATTTCATGGAAAGAAAGCAAAGGTTTGGAAATAGGGAATTTAAGTGGCAAGTGCAGATCCATGACTAAATCATTTTTTTTGGAGTGGAAGGAGCCAAGCTTCAAGAGTCTGCAGCCACAACACGGAGGGCTCCACCTACAGAAAATAATAAGAAGCTGTCCTGGCAATGGACAGAATTTTATATCATAACCTGGTTAAGGACTGTCCACAAAGTACTGGGATACCATCCTCTCATCCCATCTTTTTATGAAGCAAGCTGTGTTTAAGCATTCAGTCATGCGTAGGGATGAGTTGATGAGTACTTTGTTCGTACCAGGGATCTGATAATCATGAATGTCCCAACCAAGACGCCCAGGGCAACAAAACAAGAAATTTATCAACTATAGCAAAATGTGCCAACCTTCTCTTCCTTAGGAATCTCCATTCCTTTACTCCCCAATAAGTTGAAGAATAAAAGTACACAGTCTTCATCCTGTGGCTTTGGAAGTACTCCAAGGTGCATCTGATTTGAATGCATTCTCTCTCCAGGGGAATTTCATCACTGACTACACTTCTATTTCAAAGAATATGTTTCATTGCCCTACTCATAAAAATACACCCAACATCCCCTTCTATCCATCTCCTCACCTCCCTTAAGAAAACTCTATCTTGACTTGATACCCAGCTGTCTGATCTAGCAAATACAATGAAAAACGAGTAACAGTGGTAACTTCTGAAAAACTAGGCAGGGAAGCCCTGTGAGGGGGACACTCATCTTCCTTGTGCCTGGTTCTCTTTCCTGGTGTCCTTGGTGTGCAGTCTGTGCACATGGGGCCAACAGTTAATTTTAAAAGAGGACAGAGCTCCAAGTGTTGGTGTTTCTTCCAGGGCCACACAACAAGTGAAAGTAAATCATTTTTTCTCTCTTCTAGTACTCATGCTGATGAAGATGGGAGGCAGACTAGTCTCAAAGAATGCATTGTGGGTCAACCCTGGCATTTGGCAGGTTCTGAAATGGCTGATTTGAGTGAAAATAATTCTTCTTGTCTGTAAATTATTACCAAATGAACTCTGAAGACCCCAGTGACTAGTCATGGAGGTATCAAACTCAAAAAAGACCACCAATCAGCATAAGTTCTAGATCAAACATTGTAGTCTGTACAAGCCACACTTTTAACACATCTGGGTTCAATATGCCTTCGGAGGTGCCAGCAGAACTCAAAACCACATTATAGAACCTTACATTTTTCAGTGCTCTTCACTATGAAAGCTCATACACATCTCTGCAAATAAAATATTATTCCTATTTTTCAGGTGGAAAAACTAAGTCCCAGTGAAGTTACGTGACTTATATAAAGTAACACTTATATAAAATAATCATTAGAACCTAGGGGGTTTCCAGCTTCCCAACCTCAGATTCTTCCCAGGAACTCTAATGAAGCGTGTGCATCAGAATGATTGGTGGAACCTTAAACAACGTACACGTCTGGGTTTCACCTGCACATATTTGGACTCAGGAGGTTTGAGGAGTGGCCTGGGCACCTGTCTTTAGATCGCAACGGGCCCTCCCAGTTGAGAAACATTACACAGAATTCCCAAGTTGAAAGTCACTCTTCAAAGCTCTTCAGTAGATTCTCTCGCTGTCCAGGAGAACCACCCCAGAATGTATCCCATCATGGCTACAGTTGTTGGAAGAGTGCTCTTCACGAGTTCTGACTTGTAATTCACTCTTCCTTACAGAGACCTCATACATCACACTTGTCCAGTGCAGTCCTGGTTAGTTCAATAGACATTTACTGATCACACCAGGCTCCAAGGATCATGAAATATGACATGGAGGAATGTAGCACAATGAATAATGGGTTGTGGCATGAGTGCACAGGCACTGAAGACTCAGAGAACCATGGGAGTCACCTGATGGTGGGCTCTGGTTTTATGATCACAATTAGCCAGAAAGCACTGTAGTTAGTCCCAGTTTGTCAACTGCAAGGAACTTACTAATCTCTTAGACCAGTGAATTTGCAGGCAAATCAAGCCAAGATCCAAGCTCTCAGCTGATTAGTCACACCATGTTTGGTTCACTGTGTCATAAACATTTCAGTAACAAATACGATTATCTTCCAAGGACTGATTTCTGGCATTCTGAGTCTGAACACTCAGGGAGAGGGGAAGGCTAGAAGTACTCGATCCTCAGAATGTGTCAGCCTCTTTCCTGGCTCCTATGCAATTTCTAATCCAGGATAAGGGTCTATAAAATGCTTTGCTGCTTACAGTAAATTAAACAGACTAATTTATTGAGTACCCAAATGCTTTATAGAAGTAATCTCCACCAGGCACGGTGGCTCACGCCCGTAATCTCAGCACTTTGGGAGGCCCAGGCAGATCACCTGAGGTCAGGAGTTGGAGACCAGCCTGACCAACATGGAAAAACCCCGTCTCTACTAAAAATAGAAGAAGAAAAAAAAAATAGCCAGGTGTCATGGTGCATGCCTGTAATCCCAGCTACTTGGGAAGCTGAGGTAGGAGAATCGCTTGAACCTGGGAGGCGGAGGTTATGGTGAGCTAAGATTGCGCCATTGCACTCCAGCCTGGGCAACCAGAGCAAAACTCCCACTTCAAAAAAAAAAAAGAGATAATTTCATTTAATTAGCTTAACAACTCTCAGAGATTGGTAATAGTCTCATTTTACAGATGAGGAAACCAAGGCACAGAGAACTTAAGTAACTTGCTCAAGGTGATAAGACTAGTAGAAAAGTCAAGGTGCTAGCTAGCATAGCAAAACACCTAGGAGTGTTTCCCATCAATACTACTTATTCTCTAAAGGTGAAACTGTTTATCTCTGCAAATAGTGAACTTCAGGGCAGAGCAGTGAGCAGTCACCAGTCACAGGGAGAGGACAAAATGGACTTGGGTTATACCCTGAGAAGAAAGCAAAAGCTCTCCCCTCAGGTTTCATCAGCTAAAGCATAGCTAAGAGCACACTGTAACCCTGCTCCTACGCCTCAGCTCCCACACACCTACTAATAGCCCTTGTCTTTATTTTCATCCACCCCAATCCTATACCCTCTAAGGCTCACTCCAGCAGATGCCTCCTCCTGAAAGTCTCTTTTAACTCTCGCTATGGCAAAACTGTGTCCACCTCCCGGCCACAGCACGGTACTTGCATCCCTATGGAGTCTATCCTACTCTCCTATGTTAGTCTTGTCTTCGCTACCCACTACTCCATGCTTCTGATCTGTCTGTTCCCCATCTCTTGAGGACAATGTTCCTGGAGGCAGGAACTAAGGATTACACATATTTACATTTTCTACTCTGGCTTATAGTGAGTAGATGTTCAGGAAATATTTGTTCAATGAGTGGTTATCCTAATATCAGAAGGGCCCTCCTCCATCCTTCCTCCAAAGCGACCCATTGCCTGTCTTTTCAGAACCTACATGGTTGAGGATATGTTTGCAATTACCCTAAGTATCTAGCAAGAGACATATAGACCCAAGTTGGTATTCTGTTTCAGGACTCATTCCTCTGGGGATAAAGTCCAGTTAAATTCTTTCTCTTTGTTTTCTTTTGTTATTAGCATAAGCGACTATTATTATACCAAGCAAAGAGGAATGGGAGATAACAAAAACTGTTTTAAAAGGTGGCATTTGAATCAGTTAAACATTAACTGATTAAACTTTTGCTGATTATGAAATACAAAATACAAACAATACTGCAAGATTTTATAATTTATATACTTCTTTCCTGTACATTATCCTCAAAATAGTCCTTTTGCTATATGTGAGGTAACTAAAGCCTAGAGAAATAAAGTGACAGTCACAGCTTACAATTCCCTTGTAGGAAATGGAGCCAAATATTCAGATCTACAACACCGCCTTGCTCTGAGTAAAATTCAACAACTGCACACTTACTTAATAATGAAGGATAGATTGATATTTTTAAGTATATCTCCTTTGCCATGTAAACTGTTTCCCAATGCATAAAGGACTTAAACAACTCAACACAAAGAAAACAAATGCTCTTATATAAAAATGGACAAAAGATCTGAATAGACATTTCTCAAAAGCCAACAGGTATATTAAAAAATGTTCAACATCACTAATCATCTAGGAAATGCAAATCAAAGCCACGATATCATCTCACACAGTTTTAGCAAAAAGTCAGTAAACGACTCTGGCATGGATGTGGACAAAGCGGGGGGCCCTTGTACACTGCTAGTGAGAATGTAAATGAGTACAGCCATTGTGAAAAACAGTTTGGAGATTCCTCAAAACACTAAAAGTAGAACTACCATATGATCCAGCAATCTCGCTACTGAATACGTGGCTAAAAGAAAGGAAATCGGTATATTGAGGAGATTAATTTTACCCCCAAGCTTACTGTAGCATTAGTCACAACGGTCCAGATAGGACTTGAGGTTGGGCATGGTGACTCATGCCTATAATCCCAGCACTTTGGGAGGCCAAGGGGGGTGGGTCACTTATGGCCAGGAGTTTGAGACCAGCCTGGCCGACATGGGGAAACCCTGCCTCTACTAAAAATATAAAAATTAGCCGGGTGTGGTGACCCATGCCTGTAATCACAGCTACTTGGGAGGCTGAGGTATGAGAATAGCATGAATCTGGGAGGCGGAGGCTACAGTGAGCTGAGATGGTGCCATTGCACTCCAGCCTGGGCAACAGAGCAACAGAGCAAGACTCTTGTCTAAAAAAAGAAACATACAAATCAAACTAAGCGTCCATCAACAGATAATTGGATTTTTAAAATGTGGTATAAATATACAATAGAATATTATTCAGCCATAAGAAAAAATGAAGTCCTGTCACTTGCAGCAAACTAGATGAAACTGGAGGACATCATGTTAAGTGAAATGAGGGCCAAATACAGCATTTCCCACTAATATATGGGAGCTAAAAAAAACTGGAACTCATAGAGATAGAGAGTAGCATGATGGCTATCAGGGGTAGTAGGGAGAGGGTAATAAAGAGGGATAATTAGTGGATACAGAAATACAGTTTGGTAGAAGGAATAAGATTTAGTGTTCAGTAGCATAATAGGGCAACAAGAGTTAACAATAATTTATTGTATATTTCAAAATAACTAAAAAAGTATAATTGGAATGTTCTTAACACAAATGATAAACGCTTATGAAGGAACAAAGTGGGCATACAAGAAAAAAAAAGAAAGCTGAAAAAAAGATAAATGCTTGAGGTGATAGGCATTACAATTACCCTGATTTAATCATTACACATTGTACATTGTATACTTGTATCAAAATATCACATGTACCCCATAAATAGGTATATTTATTATCTTTAAGAATTAAAATTTTTATAAATAAATAGTTTCCCCAAATGACATCTTGCTTTCGGCTTGTCAGATGGATACCAGGAGAAACTGTCAAGTCAATGAGTTCTGTCCGTCCCTCTCCTGCCTGCTCCATTCTCTCTCCTGCTCTCTCTGCCCTCTGCATCCTTCCTCCAGCCAGTGCTCCCATCATCATCTATCAAAGACCCACATGGTTGTGGATTCCAACAGGCCCCGGGGATCTAAGACAGAGGGATCAAAGCTCCTCACAGTTAGGGACTGTGACTTACTTAATTCAAAGTATTTTGATTATCAGACATTTATTAATACCTCCCAGAGCTGACAGTATGTAGTCGGCAGTAGTTGGTAGGGATCCAAGATGATGTCATTCTCTCTGACCTCAAGGAGTTCATGCTTTAGTAGAGGAGACGATGTGAGAAAAACTAATCATCATACACAGTAGTAAGCACTATACAGAGATGGGCTGAAGAGCTGTGGGAACTGGGAGAAAGGTGGGTCATTTTACCCCAGGTCAGTCCTCTGTTCCTTTCTGTTCCCTATTTTTCCTACATCTATGGAGCATGTGCCAGGTACTGTGACAAGCTCTGGGCCCACAGGAAGGACTGAAAGGTTGGGCTGACAGTTAAGACAGAAGGTCAATTTATAGGATGGCATTTCAGGCACACAGTATCTGGGAAAGAGGGACTGAAGCAAAACTGACTGAATCCCTTAACAGCTGGGTGGACTTTGAGCAAATTACTTAACCTCTCTGAGTCTCTGTTATCATTTCTTTCATTCATTTTACAAATATTTATTAGATACCTACTGGGTGAAAGGCACTAGAGATACAACAGTATAATTTCTTTTCTGAGACATTAGAGTGCAGTGGCACGATACTGGCTCACTGCAGCCTTGACTTCCTGAGCTCAGATGATTCTCTCACCTCAGCCTCCCAAGTAGCTGGGACCACAGACATATGTCACCATGCCAATTTTTGTATTTTTTGTAGACATGGGGTTTAGCCATGTTACCGAGGCTGGTCTGGGACTCCTGGGCTCAAGCAATATATCTGCCTCAGCCTCCCAAAATGCTGGGATTACAGGTGTGAGCCACTGTGCCTGGCCATAGCTGTGTCTTTTTTTTTTTTTTTTTTTTTTTTTTTTTTTTTTTTTTTTTTTTTTTTTTGGGTGTTTGTCCCAGGGATTGGTGTTGGGAAAAAAAGGGTGAAAGAACAAACCCCCCCCGGGGGTAAGAAA
>CAUYOR010028572.1:0-50437 GCA_963573925.1 Callimico goeldii | reverse complement strand
GCTCACCGCAACCTCCGCCTCCTGGGTTCAAGCAATTCTCCTCCCTGAGCCTCCCGAGTATGCCCAGCTAATTTTTTGATTTTTAGTAGAGACAGGGTTTCACCATGTTGACGAGGATGGTCTGGATCTCTTGACCTTGTGATCCACCTGCCTCGGCCTTCCAAAGTGCTGGGATTACAGGCTTGAGCCACCGCGCCCGGCCGGGAGTGTACTTTCTTAAGGCCTCCTGCAATTGCTCAAGGGAAGCTATTGGGTTTTCTTCCCTTCCCTTTGGGGGCCAGATTTTCCACTCAGCAGAGGGTAATTTGGCCACGCTGTTTGGCAGGGAAAAATAAGCCACTTCTTCTTTAAAGAGTAGGTGCTAAATTGGTCCCAATTTTCCAGTATACACTCTAATGGGGACTTGAGCTTGGGAATAGGAGCACCGATCTGAAATCGAATGCAAGGGATGCCCATACCCCTAATTAAAGAAATTACAGCCGCTTCCACCTGAGGCATCCCCCAGGTAAAATGAGTACTGAAATGAAATTTTCTGTGCCCAAGATGCCTGATCCATCTTATCAGAGGTCCTCCCATGTACTGGATTCCAACCACAACCTACCAGTGTCATGGGACCACTCACTGCCTGCATGACCTCCAGTGACTATCATAGAGGCATGGAACGAGAGGAGCTTTTGGGTTGGGTGGGAAGTCAGGTACCAACAAGCCCCAAAGAGGCCAGTGAGTTTCAGGAGTACCAATCTTTCCCAGCAAAATCCAATTTACACAGGCCAATTTATAAAACTGCCACAGAAGGGTAAACTTCTAGGGAGGGGCCATTAGGGCACACAGTTCAAAGAAGGCAGGCTGGGCGTGCCTGAGGCTGGAACAATACCCTCAGGACCCAGGCCTCCTCTCCCCTAACCCATCTTCCCTAGTAGGAAAATGCTCTTAAGGTTGTGAGACCTGCCAGTGACTATTTGGGTCCTGGAACTAGTTTAACTATGATTTTCTAGATGGAAAAGTTCTGCCATAGAGAGAGCCAATCCTAAGCAAGACAAATTATACACCAAATGCAAAGTCCCATAGCCTTCAGCTTCTGAATTTCCCCAAAAGATTCCCCCAAATCAAGAGTTACTCCACCAGGGAGTTGAAACAGCAACCTTGTAGTTTCAGGCCCTACACCTTAACCAACTGTGCAAACAGACCACTTGCATGAAGCAAAGGCAGAAAGCTTTTTAAGCCATATTTTGAATGAGAATGCTGCACCCTGAGGCGGTGTGGCCTGCCTAAAAGCCAGGTGGGCTGATGGTCATCAGCTCCTTCTTTTCCCTCTGCCACACCTGCCGCTTGCTGCCTGTTTAAAAGCCACGTTTGCAGCTGCAGTGAGTTCCCCTGCCTGCACGGCCTTCAGTTGCCATGTTGATGCCGCCAGAACCACGTGCGCAGTTGGGCCAATCCTGGAGCCACTGTCCACACAGGGGCCAGCAGCTAGCAGACGAACATCCTGGGGAGCCTTTTCACCCTGCTGCCTGGGACTAGAGAACGCCTGAGAGGCCTGCCAGAACCATGTACCAGGCTGCCCTGCTCCGTGTTCCCCTGCAGGCTCGGGCTGCACCTCGCCCTGCCCCGCTATTGCACGCAGCTGGGCTCACCCGGGGGCTGGGCCGCGGTCTTCGTTCCCAGCAGGCAAGGAGTGAAAGGACTGGGGGCAGTGCTCACCTGCTCCAGCCCACAGGCTCCCGAAGGTTTTGGTCCCAGAGATAATATCCGAAGGATAGAGAAGGAGATGGAAAGCAGAGAGACAGCTTCAAGGTAAAAAAACAAAACAAAACAAAACAACAACAACAACAAAACTCTGCGCTTTTAATTACAGTTGGCCTGTGCGCTTCAGACGGGCTGGGTGGTGCCTCCAAAGCTCAGTGCCGCTGCTCGGGTTCCCCACAGCCCTGCCTGGCTGTGGCTGCTTCAGGTGTTCTCAAAGAGGCAGGACAGAATGAGGCTGGTTTTACTCATGATTTTGACGTTGTCTTCGCCGGCTGTACCTGTTTCCTGGCTGTACCCCTCTTTCTGGTGTACCCCTCTCCTGGGTGACTGGCCAAAATGTAATATTGGGGTTCGGGGTGCCCTCAGCTCCCCTTAGAGGACGTTTCTCCAGGTTCTTGGTCTCCTGCTCTCTCAAGAATGAGAGAGGGGACCACGGCACAGTGCGCAGTAAATGCCGGACTCAAGTGTTTGTAGAAAGTGGTTTATTTAAAGAGAGAGAGAAACAGGAGAAGAGGAGAGAAAGAAATAGCTGACTCTCACACGGAGTGAGAGGATCCAGACAGATGGAATCCGGGAGAGGAAAGCAGCTTCCACACTGAGTGGAAGGGAACAGAGAGGGATGGAGTTTAGGAGGGGAAGACAGGCTTCCATGAAGGGAGTGTTCGTGGAAGGGGACTCAAACATTGAGTCCAAAGGGGTGTGGAAGAAGGGGACTTTTAACCTGGGAGGAACTCCTACCTTCTCTAAGACCCCTGGCCCATGAAAGGAGTCCCTTAGAACTTCCACTGTAGTGATTGACTCTTAGTTTTTTCCCGTGCCCGTGAAATTCAAACATAAACCGTTAAATCTCCCTGATGGAGAGACATGGGAGGTGGGGCATGGCACTGGGCAGTTCTTGCCCTTAAAACTACGCCCCTCTGTGGACCTGGAAAGAGAACACTTTCTCTTAATATATGTTGATATTTTCTAGTACTTAAGTTTCTTTGCTAGTGAGAAGGCAGTACCGTATGTGATAAGTCTCATCCATAGCAGTTTTTAAATTAATCTAGTTTGTGAATCCTAAATGTGGAAGAGAAAATAATTGTAGGTCTTACCTTTCTGCCAGAGCCAGCAGTGTTAAGTTTCATGATATTAAAAAAAATAACAATGGAATTGTCAAGGCTGTAAGTCAGCAGCTGAAGCAGGAATTACTGCAACTTGGGGACTATAAATTTCGGAGTGTGAATGTGACTTACCATACATGAATCTTCAAAAAAAAATTAAAACATTTAAAGTATCCAGTCTGGATACAGTTTATCCTGAGCTACTGAAAATTTATTTCCAATATATTTTGGCTACTTCTGAAGTAACTTGAGATGTAAGATAGAAACCAGAAGTAGTGCAAGTGTAAGCAAATGTGTAAAGCAAGCATGATCATTTATGTTTGACCCAATATTTTCTATGCAATTTAGCTATGTGTTTTTCTTCAACATTTTCACTAACTCTTAAAATTCATTCATAGCTACCACCTATTTCAAAAGGGGGTTTCCCTGGATGAAGGAACAGGCAAATTCAAGCTTTCTTATTTTTTGAATGTCACATATATAAGAACAATAAAGAATGACTTTTACAAATGTATGCCATGAAATTATTAGCAATTCCCTCAAATATACAAAATCTATAAAACTATAATACTGGCAACTGAAATTCCATCTTCATTTAATAACTGGCTTTTGTAACTGAAAATCAAGGAACCAATTATGTCACTGATTTCAGAGCAATAGTCCCAAAAGGTGAGTGTTGGATGCTTCAGAAACTTTCAGAGAGAAAATAAATGAATCTAGTGGTTATTATTTAGTGTTTATCACACAGAGTTTGTGCGTAGCTATCTTAGCTGAGTATTAGCCATAATCCATCTCTTGCTATAGGGAATGGAAATGTATAGAGTATTTTATAAATCCAAAATTTTATCTCTGCATAGAGATTTCTAGCTGTTATATCTTCTCTAAGACTCTTTCCTGCTAGTTCACTTCTGAAAAATCTTATAATTACAGCTGAACCTCAGGAAAACATGAAACCACTTGAGGGAAGGTACAGATGGTTACTATTGTAGGAACATTTTATATCTCGCCTTTAGTTAAATAAACTGGTAGGTTTAATAATGTCAATAACATTAAAATTTGGAATCGTTGAAATTCATGAAAAAAAAAATCAACCAAAGCAATTATCAATTCTTATGCACTGAGACCACTGATTACCCAGAGACTCTAGGCTTCTTTTGTACCTGGTTTGCTGCGTTATTGGTATTGTCTGCAGACATACACATTCTAGGTTAGCTTCAAAACAATATTTTCTGAGAATTTAAACAAACTTTTTTTTCTGAAAAATGTGCTAATATTAACTTTTTTTCTTACGAGCTTCTGAAGATAAAAATTTTTAACTTTAAGTATATACCAAGATTACCAATACAAGATTGGCAGCAAGATTATGAATATGATTTTCTGATGCCAGAATTGGACATTTTTTCCAGTTTTAACAAATGCTCTTTTCTGCTTCAGTTTTCAAAAAATCTGTTGGGTATTCCACATGTTTCTGATACTTACATCTCATAAAGAATAAATCTGGAATGGAGTAAAAATAAGGAGTTAAAAGTCCTAAATTATTCCCTGTTGATATTGTCTCAATGCGAAGTTCTTCTCAAGGTTGAATTGGAATTATAGTTCAAAATTTCTACTTAAAAGGACTTATATTATTGCACTCAAAAAGTCTGTGAACTGGAAGATAAGTATATGGGCTGCACTTCCACAGCCTTTTACAGAGTTCACTTCTCATTGGAAAGAGGAGGGTGCTATTCCCTGAGGCCATTTGCCCTGTGCTTTTGATACTTGTCACATATAGTGTACTGTATGACACATATGCATTCATGTCAGAATCTGCCATTTCACAGTAAGGCAGAAATTTATGCAAATTATGTTTGCTCATGTTGAATGGTTAAATTCTTTGTGGGTCTGACATGTGATACTTTTAAAATGTATCTGTGAAACAGGTTTGGAAATGTGGTAAGGTTGCAAATTTATACACTACACTCAGATGTACAAAAATTCCTCTGTAACTGATTTGAACTTTCTCATAACCTCTATCCACAGGGTGTTAGATAATATGTAAACTTACTAAGTTAATGTATTTCAGTCTCTTCTGGCTTAAGCCTCTCTCCTTTTGGATAAATATTGAGGCTACAGAGCTCATCTCTATTTCAGAGATGTTTTTTTCTCTGCAAATTCCCAAGATACTGTGTGGACTCGAGGGGGAGACTGCTGAGCCCTTCCTCAGCATGAGGGTGGGGAGCTCAGCTCTCACACAGGCCCTTTTGAGGCCCTTTTGATTCCTTGCTGATCCCTGTGACAAGGCTTTTGTTGTAGCTGCTTATCAGGCATCCTGTTGTCATTTCTGGCAGAGCTGGGAAAGCTGGTGACTTCCTGGACTGAGGTGGCCTCTCCTAGGCATGCCTTGTTTCTCTGACTCCTCTGAGGCACAACCAAGTCCTATATTTGCTAACTTAGGCTTTTCTTCTCCACCCTGACGTAGGTTCATCATGATACTAACCTCAGTGTCCGTATAGTAGGCAGGCTAGTTCTGATGTCTCCCCTGGGAATATCAAATTCCATGAAGGTGAGGAATTTTCATAGCACTAGTCCCAGATCATCCTTTCTCTGTTCCTGCCACACCACCAGTTCTATCCAGTAACCAGTGCATGGTGATAGGAGGCCTTCTAGAAGATGTTTTCTCAGTAGAGCATGAGATCCCTTTTAGAGACCTAAGCTCCTTGGATTACCTTCCTCCTAAACTATCTAGAATTCTTTCTGCTCAAGCATGGGAGGTGGGCAGAAAATGATATTAGCATCTCTCTCTCTCTCTCTCTTTTGTCCTTCTTCTTTTGCCCTCTACCCTTGCAAAAACTCCTACTTTATTTTTTTGTCTTCAGGAATATCCCCTGTCATATCTTTCTCCTTCTAAGATAGCATTTCCAGGGATGTACCTACTGAGAAGGAAATGATATCAAGAAATACTAGAAAATATTATTCTCATTTTTTATTATATCAAACTGACAAGAATCACTGGATCATGTCTTAGTAAAAAATTTTAGTGCCATTAAGTTGATATATTTTTATATATTATATGTTTTTGTTCAATGGTTACTAAAGTGCTTCAATCATGAGCAAAGTAAAGAAAATTTTAGACTTTTGAAATTTTAATAGCAACATTTAGAAAGGACTATTAAAAGATGCTTTTCTGAGACCATAACTGTCATAAATGTATGCTACATGATTAAGTTTTGAAAAATATTTTTAATCATATTTATTTAATGCTTTTCCCTTTTCAAAGTACTTTAGTATTCTTTCATTGTCTTATTTAATCTTCACAACATTCTTGTGATATAGGCAAGGTAGATGTTATTCTGTTTTCTAGATGAGGAAGTTAAAAATATTAAATGAATTGCTTTTATGTTGGAGCTAGAAGGAACTGTATTCTCAGTTCTGCTTCTGACTTGGTATTCTTTCCTTGAAACTGTATTTTTAATGCATTACTTAAGAAATTTTTTTAAAAGGGAGAAAAATCAAACAACCATTTACTTGTTTTCATATAAAGAGAGTCACTAATATACTTGTGTCTCCAGCATAGGGCTTAAATGTCTGTGCAAGAGTGTTTAACACAGTGGGCGTACCCTTGTCCCAAGGGCTTCTTTCCCTGTTGTTCTGGTAGTCCTGTCCTGGATGCTCCCAGGCTTTTCCAGTCATTCTCATCTCCTCTTTTCTTGAATCATCTACTTATTTATTGTCTTTATTTACCTCTTGGCCATGATATTTTGTGTTGCCACTCCAACACTAAGAAAAGGCAGAAGCTTTGACTTCTTTCTTTTCTTCATGATGATGTTTAATAGTTATCTTAATTACAGCACTTTCACTTATTCTAGTCATACTATTGCTCAATCTACCACATAATTGTATAGGCCTGTATTAGTCTGGGTTCTCTAAAGGGAAAGGGTGAATTGGATAGATGAATATATGAAGGGAAGTTTTTTAGGAGATTTGTCTCACACTATCACAAGGTGAAGTCCCACAAAAGGCTGCCTCCATGCTGAGGAGCAAGGAAACCAGTCCAAGTCCCAAAACCTCAAAAGTAGGGAAGCTGATAGTGCAGTCTTTCGTCTGTGGCCAAAGGCATAAGAACCACTGACAAATCACTGATTGAGTCCAAGAGTCCAAAAGCTGAAGATCTTACAGTCTGTTGTTCGAGAGCAGGAAGCCTCCAGCACAAGAGAAAGATGGAGGCCAGAAGACTCAGCAAGTCTGCTCTTCTTTTCTTGCCTGCTTTTATGCCGCCAGCTGATTAGATGGTGCCCACCTAGATTGAGGGTGGGTCTGCCTCTCCCAGTCCAGTGACTCAAATGTTAATCTCCTTTGGCAACACCACTTAGACATACCCAAAAACAATACTTTGCATCCTTCAATCCAATCAAGTTGACAGTCAGTATTAACCAGCAGAAGACCCTTGATATCATGCACAATTTTTCATGAATGAATTCTCCTTTGATCTAATCAGGCATAAATGTAAATTATTTTAGAAAAAAATGTTTTATTTCATGGCTTAGGCAAATTGTTACATTTATAGACCATATTGGCCTGGATGACTGAATATGCTGAGAATGTTCAGTACTGATAGCTTTCTTTAGTTCTGGTGAATCTTGAAAACCAACATATTATTCAGAGTGAACAGTAATTCATCAGAGTGAATAGAAAGAAGAGTGATTCAATTCAATTTATCATCCTCTGTATCAGCATCTCGAGGCAGAAAACAGATGGCACATTCAAATGAGGGGCTATTTACTAAGGTGTGGACAGAATTTAAGTACTCTAATAAGACATGGGATGGTAGGCAGCTTTCAAGATGACCCCCAATAATCCTGACCTTGTGCTATTCACTGCCTCATGTAATTTCCTCCCCTTGATTAAACTGTTTATAACCAATAGAATATCTTAACTTTGAGGGTATGCCACTTCTATGATTGAATTACAAAAGACTGAATTATATCTTGCTGGCAGACACTTGCCCTCGCTGGCTTTAAAGCAGCAAGTTGCCATGCTGAGAGGGCTACATGGCAAGGGATACCCACTGAAGCCAGAAAGGAACTGAGACCCTCAGTCCTACAACCTAAAAGGAACTAAATACAGCAACAATAAATTTAAACTAAATCCTTCCTTACTGGAGCTTTTCAGATGAGCGCCAGCCCTGGGCAATATGTTGGTAACTTCTTCTGGGACACCCTGAGTCAGAGGATACAGCTAAACCATGCCTGATTTCTGACCCATAGAGACTTTGAGATAATTAACCTGTGTTGGTTTAAGCCACTAAATTTATGGTAATTGATTATGTTGCAATTGATACTTAAAAGAGATGATACTTGGGAGCCAGGTCTGAGTGGGAAAGGAGACAAAGCAGTTACCAGACTCCAGAGGGTAGCTTTATGGAGAGGGACTGGAGCTGTAACTGTTGGAAGAAGAACAAACACATCAAAGCAACTTAGCAGGAGGAAACTGGGAGTATGCCTGCCGGCCTTAATCTCCCACTGTCCTTGCATTCCTGCCAGAGCTTTATTTTGACCTACCTGAGCCAGATGTGAGAGGAGAGCCACTGTTGCTGTCTCTGTGGGCCATCTTCCTGGGCACTAAGCAGGATAAACGGTGGATTCATCTGTTAGGGCTGCTGTAACAAAGTACTACAAACAGATGGCTTAAAACAACAGAAATTTGTTGTCTTAGGGTAGCGTTTTCTAC
The DNA here is from genome assembly GCA_963573925.1 of Callimico goeldii. Classification (NCBI taxonomy): domain Eukaryota; kingdom Metazoa; phylum Chordata; class Mammalia; order Primates; family Cebidae; genus Callimico; species Callimico goeldii. Next base: position 41,879 of record CAUYOR010028572.1, on the reverse strand, counting down.
CCCCTAAACCATAGACCGGTTTGTGTTTGTGGCCAATTAGGAACTGGGCTGTACATCGGGAGGTGAGTAGTGGGTGAGCAAGCATTACCACCTGAGCACCAGCTCCAGTCAAATCAGCCGGGCGTTAGATTTCCATAAAAGTGCGAACCTATGGTGAACTGTGCAAGTGAGGGATCTAGGTTGCCCACTCCTTATGAGAAGCTAATGCCTGATGACCTAAGGTGAAGCAGTTTCATCCTGAAGCCATCCCCACAAACCCACAGTCCATAGAAAAATTGTCTTCCTTGAAACAAGTTCCTTGTGCCAAAAAGGTTGGGGACTACTGTCTTAGGGTTCTGTAGGTTAGAAGCCTGAAGTCAAGGTTTCAATAGGACTATATTTCCTCTGAAGCCTGGAGAGGAGAACCCTTTCTCCCGTCTTCTTAGATGTTACTTTTTGCAGCTACTTAGACGTCTGCCTCTGTCATCACATAATGTTTTGCCCCCATGTGCCTGTGTCTTGTCTTTTTTAAGGACTCCAATCATATTGCATTAGGGCTCACCCAAATCCAGTATGACCTCATCTTAAACTTGATTACATCTGCAAAGACCCTATTTCCAAATAAGATCACAGTCACAGTTACTGGGGGGTTGGACTTAAATATACCTATTTGCAAGACACAAACCCATAATTTATAGGAAGCAGAGTACATTAGGAAGGACAAATAGAAGAGATCCAATACTAACCGCATGGGAAGAGAAAGGTATGTTTGGGATATTTATTTACAATGTTGATATTAAACATAAGCTTGGAACTAATTAAATTAATGAAATGAGCATTTTCTCATCATCTTTGCCAACAGATTTCTTTTGTAATCTATGCTTTGTGGAGGAAAAGCTATCAAAGCCAAGTAGCTGGTACAGGCTGTCTGAACACAGAAGACAAGTTTGTTGCCTTTATTGTACTGCCCTAGGCTTTGGAATTGGCATGCTCTTTATAAATCTCCCCAAACCACTAAAATAACACTCATGCAATTTTGGATGTTATAAGAAGAGGGAACTATATCAACCATGGTAACTACATCTTACATGGCAGAATATTTAGACTTGTGAAATGTATTTTATAAAGTACCCCCACATTATTCAAGCTTTGCATTTATTTTCTTTTTAATATTGCCTATTTAGATTAGAAATAATCATAACTTTCAGGAAAAATGTTTCACAATTTGGTGATTTTTAAAAATTTTATGTAGACATTTCATGGCATTCAACAAAAGATATCTTCAATTTAGCCACTACATTTTTTTCCCCATAGGCTCTAAAGATGATTTTTTTCCTAGTAAAAATAATTGAATAAATTTCAGTGGCATGAGAGAATAGGAAATACCTTATTCTTGAATCATTAGAACTTTTCATGTTTAAATTTTAATTGCTTAATCTGGAAGACAACTTTGATGATTTAAAGTTGTAGTGAAAAGCACTGCAAGCCTTCAAACCTACAATCAATTTACAAAAATATGCCAGTTCTGAATTTATTGACCATCTGTCAGTCTTCCCTCACTCCTAGCTAGCTGTCGGTGTTTATTATTTGATGCACTATGTAATGAGTCACTGCAAGGAACAACTCATATCTATAGCACTATGATTAATGGGGTCATTGTCTACCCACAATCACCTCAGCCATCATTCTTTCCTTCCAGGCACGGGTAAATGGCAATCCCCAAATCAAAAGGAGATTTCCAGAGCCGTCCTGAGGCACAAAGTTACTTGTGTACTGCACTAATTTGATTGGCATGCAGTAAATTCAGCTCCACTCAGTCAGACATCTTCTATGACAATGCTTACAAATGTTAAATCCATAATAATTTAAAAAGTCATCCTAAATAAGCCCATCCAGGGCTTGTTGTTTTTACACACAAATACACTCATACACACACCCATGTAATTATAATTTGCCTATAAGGTAGTGTTTAAAATAATTAAAACTGAAACTGACAGTCAAATTTTGGGACCACGTTGTCTCTGATCTATTTTTTCTTAGATACTACAGGTAGATTTAAAGCATGAAAGTGACAAGTCTCATTGTGAGACAGTCTTTTATAGTAGGAATGGCATGGGCATTTGAGTCAGGCAGACCAGACTCTAATGCTGATGATCTGTGATGCATTGGACAGCTACCATTCTTTCATCTTCAGCATCTTTGCCTATAAAATATGGATAATGTTCACTACCAGGTATGCTTGTTAGTAATATTACATGAGATAAGACTGCAAAGCATCTGGCAGTAAAGTGTCTATTCTCAATCATGGTATTGGTGGCAACAAGAAGTAGAGTGTAGAAATCAGGGGAAAAGGAGTTGGAAAAAAATTTCAAGCCCAAAGTTCTATCAGGTTATCTTCCAGTTTGATAAAAAAGTTATATGATTTATACATTTTTAGAATATAGAGCTACTAATACTTAGGACAAGAATCCCTGGAACCTTAGGTTGCAGTAGTAGATAGTTGCTTTAACCTATTTAGGGGAGGCAAAAGTGCTTGAGAGAGAACAAAATAGACAAAATGCATAAGAAGATATCTATCTGTCTATCCATCCATCCAATCATGTGTAGGGTGTAAAGGCATGTATTTGGAATGTGTCTATATGTATACTATTTCAAAAAATAGAAGCAGGGCTTTCATATGGGAGTCTGAAGGGATCCTGAGAAGTAATGATCAAAAACAGAAGGCACACTTTGGGAGGCTGACACAGACAGATAGCTTCATCCCAATAGTTTGACATCAGCTTGGCCAACGTGGAAAAACCATGTCTCTAAAAAAAAAAAATGCAAACTTTAGCCAGTTGTGGTGTCATGTGCTCTAGACCCAGCTACTAGAGGATTGCCTAAACCTGGGAGATCGAGGCTGCTTGTGATCATGCCACTGCACTCTAGCCTGGGAGACAGAGGGAGACTGTTTTAAAAAACAAACAAATCAGAAGGAACAAATGTGGCTGCACCTGGGTGAGAGTTATATCCATATCAAAAGGTGACTGTAGAAGGTGTCTTTAAAATGGCTTGACCTATTAATACATCCCTTGACCCTTCAGCAATTCGTGACAATGACATGGTCGCCAGATAAGTGATTGTTATTACCTAGATACACCTGTACAGATTTTAGAGTAGACTCTAAGCAGGTTATGAAAGTAGCGTGGCAGAAGAAGTTTGGTCCAGGGTGCAGATGCCTGCTTATTTTGACAGGAGTGACTGAGAATTAGATGGGTGATTTCTCTAAACGGAAAAAAAATCCACGCTTTGAGGTAAAATAGTTTGTCTCTAGGCTTTGTGCACTGAGGTGAACTGCCTGAATTTGGTGTTAGATGTATAAGTTATCAGATAAAACTGAAAACTAAATATTCAATGTAACCTAATGATTTGATTTTGAGTCACTCCATCATTCACTTTAATATCCTCTTTGCTAGAATCATCATTTTGAGTGTTTGCCTTTATGATTACATCTTGCTCATATTTTCTTAATATTTAAATGGAAAAGGTTGAATTTTCTGATTGGCAGCCCTTATCTACTAGTTTTTTTCTATCAATCAAGTGAACCTCTAAGAATTAGGTCCAAAATTACTAGATCCCATTCCACCTAGCGCTGATATTTGGCTTGAAGCTTGCAGAAATGTCCAGTGTAGAACTCAGGAAGTAATACATTCCAAGAGAAACTGATGGTGAAGTGGAGATACCACTGCGGCAAAGTCTGCCAACTCTCCATTGTCAGACCTCAGTATTTTGGTGAATTTACCAGGGCTCGGGTTGATAGCTTTGCTGATCCAGTGGTTTAGAAACTTGATTTTTATCAGTTTTCTAGAGAAAGCAGAACATGAAGGAGTTGTTTCATATTAACCAAACTCACGTAAGGATAAAATATTCACCAGAATGCATCTTATTGATATTGTGAAAATTATCAGGCAGATTAGAATGTTTGTGCAGTACCTGTGAAAACAAATTATGATGGAAGCCAAATTATAAGAAGAAGGTAGTTTGGGGAGAACAAAAAAGAGAAAGGTTTAGTTAAATAATGCAAATGTTTACTAACAGAGGAAATACATGCAGACTGTGTGTAGTAAAATGCCATGCTTTGGATGTTGATAACTTCAATCAGGGATATTTTATTTTTTTGATTATAACTAATGCTGTTAATGGTACTGAGAAGGGGCTGGGCTAGAGTTACACATCATTTGGATATAATGTGCTAAATGGAACTATAACCAGAATTTCAGAAATATAAGAATTAAAACACTCTTTCTTTAAAATAAATTAGAATTTTAAGTCTTAAAATAACCACAAGCAATTATATGATCCAACTTTCTCATTTTACAGATAAATAACCACGATGAGTGATGGTTATGTTACTCACCCAAGATCACATAACTAATTAGTATTGAGCTCAATCTGGACACTGGTCTCCTGACTATTAGATACTAATGCTTTACTCCACCTATTTGTTCAGATCATCTCTAATCTACATAGACAGCTAAATACATCTAGCAGGACCAATTAGTTTGTTTTACTATAAATATTTAAAAGCTGGAGATTTAATTTATCAACAATTAATATGTAATTAAGACTTTTCACTATTATTTTATTCAGTCTATCACAGTAAAATGTTGCTCTACAACAGACACACATAAACTACTCAGTATCATAAAATAGTAAATTTTTCATAATTTATTATTACTCATTAGATACTACATTATATTGCTCAGAAAATTAGTATCTGGAATTAGAAGTCAGGTGGTATCATAAAATCCAAAATATATGGACCTTGAGGAAGAAGAGTATAAATTAAAATTAAAAAAAAATCTGAAGTTCCAAGCATATGGAAAAGTACCTTTGAAGATATTTCTTTACATATTTTCTAATGATAAGGAGTTTTTCTCTGGATTCTTTACCCTTAAATCTAGTTTTATAAATACATAGTAACTTTTTAAGTTTTTTTTTTTTTATCTTCACAGGGAAGATAGGCTCATAGATTCCTTCAGAAATAAGATGACTTAAAAAAAAAAAAAAAGAAAAAATAGAAGCATACGGTGTGTTAGTAAACAAATACATTTAGAGACCATTCTCTTCTCAGGGTCACTCAGACAATGTTATTTGGCTAATTTTGTTCCTACTGTGTTTTATTCTCCTGTTTCCTATCAGAGATAGTCATTTTTGTGAGGCTTTAGTGCTCTCTATGCTGAGGTTTTAATATAGTTCAAAAAATACATTTTAAGCAGATACTGTTTTTATGATGATAACATAGCTTGTTAAAAGATGTATTTAACAGATAAAAACATTTTCCTCTGATGCCTAAATGGGTGGTTTCTCTTAGCATTGGTTGTTAGATAAATCAATTAAATATTAGTTTGTTCACAGTTAACAGTAAATGTTATTGCATGATTATGTCTAATAAATGTAGAAGTGATTAGGAAATCATCATTTGGCAATTTCCATAGCAGTAACTGTTTAAGGTAAAAACATTGCATGGTGAGACTAGTGGACAGAGCAATAGGGCATTTACTTAGTCTCAAAAGATCTCACAGATGTTTACTGGTTACAAAAGGAAAAAGAGTAACTCTGTAGTGGAGATTATTCACATATCACCTCAATCTAGTGGTCAAAGTTAATGTCATAATTAGTGGGACAAATAGACTTTGTATGTATCCTAATATGATGCACCGAGAAGATCACAGTATCACTCTTGTATTGCTTTGCCAAGAGGACATAAACTGATGTAAACATGGGAAAAAAAGTGGTCAAACCAAACTTGAGAAACAGTCTACAAAATGCAGACCTGTATTCTTCAAACGTCAAGGTTGAGAAAGACAGAGAAAGGCAGGCAAATTTTGATAGATTTAAGGAACTTAAACACAACTTGCAAATGGAATGTGTGAACCTACATTGAATTTGGTGCCAGAAAACATTTGGTTTTCTTTTACTATGAAGGACATCAGTGAAACAATTGATGAAATTCGAGTAAGTTTATAGATTATGGTATAGTACTATATCAATGTTTGTTTCTAATTTTGACAATTCGGTTGTATAAGTGAATGTTACTGTTCTTCAGAAATGCTGCTGTATGTAGGGATGAAGGGATGCTATGTCTGAAAATTACTTTCAAAAATGTAGAAAATTTGTGAAATATTGTTTATATGAAAATACTATATATAAAATAATTTGAGGAATCAGAGTGAAGGCTATGAGAGAACTTGTATTGCTTTTACTACTTTTCTCTAAGTCTTAAATTTTTAAAAAATAAACAGTTAAGGAGTTAATATATGGTTGGCATCTAATGTATCATTTTTATTGTAATTTATTTGACTAAAACATCATTTATTGAGTGCCTACTAAGGACTAGAAACTGTGCTGAAATTTACACAAATTATTTCAAGTGGTCTTCATATGACCCTGTGAGTAGGTCATTGTTATAACAATTTCACACAGTTAAGGACACTCATGCTTAGTGAATAACCACTTAACTGAGACCTGGGAAGTCACATAGCCAGAAAATGGCAGATAAGATTTGAACAGGGGTGGCCAGATTTTATATCACTCTCTTCACTATACCAGACCATCAATCTATATTGTAGCAAATAATTGCGTATTCCAAGAGAAATGAATGATTTCAGATAAATAGGTAGAGAGTTCTATCAAAGAGTGGATTCTTTCTCGTGTTAAAATGTAGAGCCCCAAAATTTGTGAATTTCTTGGACAAGAAATACTTTCTCCTGTTGTATGTTTTTGGAGCATCTAGAGAAGTATCTGGCACATAGTACTATTTCAAATATTCATTGAATAAATAAAAGCGAAACAAAAGTTTGGTATAGGAAGTATAGGGCTGGGCACGGTGGCACATGCCTGTAATCCAGCACTTTAGGAGGTCAAGCTGGGCGGATTACAAGGTCAAGAGATTGAGACCATCCTGGCCAACATGGTGAAACCCCATCTCTACTAAAAATAGAAAAATTAATTGGATGTGGTGTCATGTGCCTATAGTACCAGCTACTCTGGAGGTTGAGGTAGGATAATCGCTTAAACCAGGGAGGCAGAGGTTGCAGTGAGCCAAGACTGCACCACTGCACTCCAGCCTGGTGACAGAGCGAGACTCTGTCTAAAAAAAAAAAAAAAAAAAGTTTAGAGACATGTTGGAGAACAGGGCAGGGCAGGGAGGTTATCAGAGGACTCTGATAGTAACAGCATAAGAATGAAAGGAAGTAAAAGCTAGATGCAGATTTCCATTTCCAATGAATGGAAACAGCTTCTTCCTGTGATGGTACAGAGTTTATTTTGGCATCTGCCCCTTGAAGTGGGAAGTAAAGTAAGGCAAACTTACCATGAGTCACTCAGCCTCTGAAAGGCATGCATCAGGCAACAACCTGAACTGACAGAGAGAGCCAAGAGAAGAGATCAGTTTTGAGATGAGAATTGAAGGGAATTACTGGGTACTCTTTCTGTAGCAGAGTCCTCGAAATTCTTGAAACACTAAGCAGAGATTTAGAGGGTCATCCAAGGTCTCCATTTTTTTCTGGGTAGCAGAAACATCATTGCTTGTTGTAATGTGATAAATGAATTGGAGACCAAATGTATCCAATAATTTTCACTGTTTTATGCATTCTTTTTCTTATAAGTCAGACATCTGTGTAATCTGTTACTTTGTTGTTATTTAAACAAAACTTCTTAATATGGTTTCACTTTTTAAAGTTGATCACTCAAATAATGGGAAAGCGGAGGCGAAACAGGTATGGCATGATATTATTTGCCTGTGAAAGTTTATGATAAATTGAATGTGTGGACATTTTATAAGTGAATGACTTCTAGTCATGTTAGATATTGTTTATAGGATTAAGCATAGGTGAAGCCCTTTGCATTTTTAGGGTGTCATTCTGTGGCCAATGTACTTATTAAGAATGACTACATTCCTTATCACTCTTTTGGCACTGGATGGCTGTTAGGATATCAAGTCCTTTTCCAAAGCAACAAGTAAAGTGGCTCCCACCTGGAGAAAATTTCCTATCATTATTCTACACGCCCTTAAAGTAACCTTGAAATTAATGACAACACTGGCCTAGCAACTCCCACCCAACAGTATCTATAAAAGCCTGGGTGTGGAACATTTTGGTTTGATCATGTAATCTCTCTTATTTTTGATATTAACTTGAATAAAAAACAAGAGACATTTCAATCACCACGGAAGCTGAATGGTCAACACATGATAGGTGTTACATCAATCTACAGTTCAAATAGAGATTCCATTTACTTATTAATATTATAATATTTCATCATTGATACCTTTCTATTGTAGGCACAGCCCTTCTACAAATGAAGTGTTTCTAAGTTTGAAGGTTAAATTCCACTGAAAATAGTTTCAATGGCATCCATTATTTTTAGAAATAAAATGAAATTTACAACAATGTTTTCATGAAATAAGCAATGAAATGTTCCACTTCAATTTGCTGAATCATAGTGTACTTTCGGATACCAGTTTAGTAGGTCAGATATAGCATAGCCATATGCTCTAATAACATTGGTGACATCACTTACATCAATAGGTTTATCTGAGGAAGAAAAATTTAGGGAAAAAATAGTGAGATGCATTGTGAATCTACTAGATTTGGGAAAATCAGCTGCCTGTCTTAGATCTGTAACTGACTGGTTTATAACGTTAGTAAGTAACATTTTATCGGTGTTTCCCATCAGTGAAATGTTGGGGATTTTATAAAAGTTCAAAAGACTCCTACCATATATTAAATACAGTCTTGCATCACTTAAAGACAAGGATACATTCTGAGAAAAGGTCATTAGGTGATTTTGTCATTGTGTGAACATCATAGACTGTACTTACACATATCTAGATAGTATAGTCTACTGCATACCTAGGCTATATGGCATAGTCTGTTGCTCCTATGGCTGCAAACCTGTACATCATGTTACTCTACTGAATACTGTAGACAATTGTAACACAATGGTAATTATGTGTGCATTTAAATATATCTAAACATAGAAAAGGTACAGTAAAAATATGATATAAAAGATCAAAATGGTATACCTGTATAGTGTGCTTACCATGAATGAAACCTGCAGGACTGGAAGTTGCTCTGGGTAAGTTAGTGGATTAACTGAGTGGTGAATGAATATAAATGCCTAGGACGTTACTGTACACTACTGTAGACTTTGTAAACACTGTATACTTAGACTAAACTGAATTTATAAAAAACACTTCCTTTTTTCAATAGTAAATTACCCCTAGCTTACTGTCAATTTTTTACTTTATAAACTTTTTAATTCTTTAAAACTTTTTGGCTCTTTTTAATAGCACTTAGCTTAAAATACAAACACACTGTATAACTGTACAAAAATATTTTCTTCGTACTCTTATACTATAAGCTTTTAAAATTTTTGTCTTTTATTTTTTATTTTTATTATTTAAATTTTTTTTGTTAAAAACTAAGACAAAAACTCATACATTAGCCTAGGCATATGCAGGATCAGAATTATAAATACCACTGTCTTTAACCTCTACATCTTTTCCCACTAGAAGACCGTAAAGGACAATAACACGTACGAAACTGTCATCTCCTATGATAACAATGCCTTCTTCTGGAATACCTCTTGAAGGACCTGCCTGAGGCTGTTTTACAGTTAGCATTAAAAAAAATAAGTAGAAGGAGCATACTCTAAAATTATCATAAATATATAGTTTAGTAATGACACAAACTTGTAACAAGTCATTTATTTTCAGGTACATAATTGTATGTGCTATACTTGAATATGACTGGCAGCACAGTAGGTTTGTTTACACCAGCATTGCCACAAGAATGTGAGTAATGCGTTGTGCTATGACAATACTGTGGCTACAACTCACTAGGCTCTAGGAATTTTTCAGCTCCGTTACAATCTTATGGGAATTTTTCAGCTCCGTTACAATCTTATGGGACCGCTGGTATACAAGAGATCTGTTGTTGACTGAGACATTGTTATGTGGTGCATAACTGTGCTATAATGCTAAGGGTATCTTTGATGAAATACAATAGTTTGAAAAATGATGGAATGAGATTAGCATTCTCCTCTCAATAGGCACGGAGTTACCTTTTTCCTTCAATGACTCAATTTTCCATTTTGCCCACAGATGTTATACAATTGAAAACATTGCAAGCCTTGTAAAACTGGGAAATATTCAAAGCTTCTTTTTGAACTCTTTTTACATTTTACGCCATCCTTACTCTGCTTTCTGATGCCCCATCCTTACAAAATGTTGCAGTAAACAAACTGTCAGTCAAGATTTTTACCAGGACTTTTTGCTTTTATTTTGCTATAAACTGCTCTTTTCTAGAATTAAAAGAGATGATTACTAAATCCTAAATATCTGTAAATTATTAAAAAGATAATTCTGGTTGACTTTCAGATATTGTACCTGGTGGTAGACAGGGAAGGTGTTTATGCCTGTCCTCTGAATCCCACTGGAAGTGGCTGACTTTCTCCCCTATATTTGTAAAAACATTCATAATTTACACTGTCTCTAAGACTTTCAAATCATGTCTCCTCAATGTCTGTCTGATATAGGACTATATGTAGACAGTTTGCTTCTTTTTCCATTGTTTGGTTTGCTATTTCTTCTGTGATATTTGTTGAATGTCACTGAGTTAAAAAAAAACTTCAATATGCCAATGTTTGCAAAATGATCAGAAATATTCTATTTAGTCAATACAAACTGTTGTTTTCTTTTATTCTTTTAAAAGTCATATTCTTTTAGGAAAATTAAACAAATGTGAACTAATGAAAATCAAATACAAATTCCTTTTTATTAACAACTGACTTTTTTCCCCTTGGTATTTGCTTCTGAGAAGTTCTCATTACAAATTTTTAGCCTGAGGTCTGTTGAAAATCATTCAAGTCCTTTAGAAATTTAGGTGTCAAATCCTCCTAGATGTATATTTTAACACTCTAGCCTTGTTTGAATCATTTATTCCCTTTGGACCCTTGAGTGTCATGCTTTTAATCACTTTTCCTTGAGGAACTTAGAGTTCGTTTTTTTCATTCTTTTTGACTAATAGCCTTGGTTTTTTAAATTTTATTCTCTTTGCCCTTCCTTGTACAAATTAACTTCTGCCAGTTCTTTTCATTATCAAGAGGATAAGCAGTATATCAAATGAGCTTCCCACCCCTTTAAAACACAGGACATTTTTTGAGGTGTTATTGATGCTGATGGCTGTTGAGACTTATGAGACAACATGAAGACAGTGCCTTGGTTACTTGTCACCAGATTTCTTTCAGGTGCAAACTTTATACTGAAACAGAAATGTTAAAATCCTCTTTTATATATCTGCATTATCATAAATAATTATTGTTGGGAATATCTTCTTAAAAATTAGCTTACTATTTCATATTTTTATTTTTAAAATGTCTTCTATAAGTTGTAGAAGTATTTCTGTATTCAGAAATCAAAGTGTTCATCCATATATTAATTTACCTTTCTACTTTTGTTCATGCATTCAAAACCTTTTGGCATTGCATTACTTTTTTCACCCCTTTTCCTTGAATATTAATACATTAGGTATACATAACTAGTCATTTTGCCATTCTACTTATCATACTTTTGTGAAATTATTTCTATTTGCAATTATTTTAGTTTTTCAAACCAGTCATGTATTCTTAGTGTCTTCCCTTGAACTTGTTTTCTGCTGGATTTTGAATGCAGACAGTTCCTCGGCACAGGAGTACTTTTGATGTGTTGCAAGAGGGACTCCTTTGGGTGGTGCATGTGTGAAAGACGGATGACAGATGGATTCTTAGGCAGCTGCTTGATGGCAAATGGAGGACAGAGCCCTCAAGTATGTGGGCAGAAGGACACAGTGAAGCAAAACTCAAGCAGCCAGGCATAGCTGTGGAACCTGGGGACATGTCAGCAAGACTCTCCATAACATGAAATCAGGGCCTCATTTTGAAATGCAAAATAGCAGCTAACTTCACTGTCTCTGAAGCAAGTCTTTTTAAGGCAAAGGACATTAACTGCTTGTTTTGTAATAAAAAATAGTTTTCCATTCAGCAGCATAGCAGCTCTTGAAGGTTAAATATCAAAATCCTTAATTTCAATGGTAAAACTTAAAATATCTTATAGCTGAGCCTTTTATTCTACCTGCATATTTAAAAACACCTTTATATTTTCCATGTAAAATGCTTTTGTTTTTTTGAGACAGAGTCTCACTCTGTCACCTGGCACCGTGCTAGGCTGGCATGCAGTGGTGCGATTTCAGCTCACTGCAACCTCCGCCTCCCGGGTTCAAGCAATTCTCCTGCCTCAGCCTCTCAAGGAGCTGGAACTACAGGCGTGCACCAACACGCCCAACTAATTTTTTGTGTTTTTTAGTTGGGGCCGGGTTTCACCATGTTGGCCTGGATGGTCTCAATCTCTTGACTTCGAGACCCACCTGCCTCGGCTTCCCAAAGTGCTGGGATTACAGAATTGAACCACCAATCCCGGCTGTAAAATGCTCTTACTTGCAGTGTTTCATTAAGTATACATCTGATTCAGTGATGTTATTGCCTTAGAGACAATTTGCAGAAAGATTTGCAAGAAACGTTCAGGCATGCAACTCTATGGAATAACAGTTCAAATATATCTACAGTCAGGCAAGAGCCATGGTGTATGTGAGTTCAGATATTTGGCATTCTCAAATTATATATAACATTGAACATTTTATGTGTCTGGGACTAAATCTAGGAATTGATATTTGAGATTTAAAACCTTAGAAACCTTTCATGTTTCCTGTATTATATCCAAATGAACACCTATTTATTTATTCAAATCAAGTATTTATTAAGTATTGAATTTGTATATAGTTTGTTAAACCAAGCATTTATTGACATGATAAGTAAATGCTAAGTTTCTTAAGGTGCTATGATTCTATTGGAAGAAAAACACAAATACACACACACACACACACACACACACCCCTGCAATATAGTTTGGTATAAGAGGGGTACAAATTACAATCCAAAATTTGAGCTGGCAAACCAGGTGGTAGTGTTTGGAAAGAACAGAAATTGAAAGAAGTAAAATGTGTTCCCCTCATGATCAACAACCTCAGATTGCTTCTTAATCTTGCCCAGGACTTCATGAACCATTGAAGTTCCTCTGGGTTCTAATCACAGCCCGAACTATTTCAAGTCCTCTCCACTATCATCAAACTTCCCCCAGTAACTTTCTATTTCTTGGCAGACATCTCTTCCGACTTTACAAAACACATAGAATTCAGCTTTAAATGCCATGCAAATCAAATGTTCCAATCTGCCTACATTTGGTTCCCATCTCTCATCTTTCACTGCTTTTATAATAGAGAAGTTCCCTGATTGCCTGTCTGAGGCAAGACCTTGCATTGCACTTTGGTCTCTCCTGCTGCCCCATTTTCTCAGGAATCTTTCATGATCAATAATACCCTTTCTTTCTTTTACTTTTTCTCTGCTCCTCCTCCCCTTTATGTCGTATGTGTATATGTATATATATGAGTGCCTCTTATTAACACAAATTAAACACTGCCTTCATTGTATAAATCCTGAAGCTACTGCCCTTTTTTTCTTTGCAATCAAACTTTCTGGAAGAATGATCTATGCATGCTGTTTGCATTTCTTTATATTTCACTCCTAAGTCACTTCAATTTAACTTCTCCATTATTCTACAAAAGAGCTCTCACTACGTCACTAAAGATTTCCATGTTTCTATGTTCAGTGGACACTTTTCAGTTATCTTCTGCTTTGACCTTCCAGCATCATTGAACAATGCTGATCATATCCTTAAACCTCTCTTCTCCCTTGGCTTTTTCAGCACCATATTTTCTTGGATTTTCTTCTGCCTCTATAGCTGCTTTTCTGATCTCTCTTGTCAGGGTCAGCTTCCTTAACGTGACTATTGAATGCTGGAATTTCTTAAGGTTTATTCTAGGATTTCGTCTATTCTTATTGTGTATTCTTTACTTATGCAACCTCACCCATGCTATGATTTCAATTACTGCATGTAAAATGATCATCTTGGAATATATCTCCAACTCAGTTCTATTCTCTGAGCTTTAGTCCTGAATGTCTGACTGCCAACTTAACATTTTGCTACTTGACTGTCACCAAATACTTCAGACTTATCAGGTACAGAATTAAACTCTGTATCACCAAACTGTCCCCAGGTTTAAAAGATGACACTTCATAAAACAGTAGAGGTGGAGGCAATCCCTGACTCCTCTGGTACCTCAACTGCCATATCAAGCCCAATCTGTGTTTCTTTCTAAATATTTCATGAATTGATCCATTTCCCTTATCTCCATTACCACCATCATAATCCAAATTGCCCTCATCTTTTGCCAGGAATACAGAATTGCCTCAAAACAAATTTTTCTATATTTTGTCTTCTCAATGAGATATCATTGATCTTAGAAAAAAAATCTTTAAAATGACCAGCAAGACCCTGATTAGCCCCTTGCTACCCATGAAGCCTCTGGTTTTGGTTTTCCCTTGAGCCTCTGCTGTTCACTCTGTTAACCTTTAATACCTGGGATCTGCCTTCTCATTTTCACCACAGAGATTTAACCTACATTGTTTCTCTCTGTCATGACCATACTCTTCCTCTTCCTTCTTTATATGTTAACTCATTCATCCTTAATGTCACAGCCAAATTTCTTGCAGGAACCTTTCCTTGATTCCTAGTATAAGTCTGATATATGTGATATATCCTTTCACAGAACTGTGATTATTTCCTTCAGTATACCTATCTTGATCAGTAATTACATTCTTCAATGTAGTTATTTGATTAATATATGACTCCCCTCCTAGACTGGAAGCTTGTTAGGCACAGGGAGTATGTACTTTTTTGCTCATTGCTTGTATTGCCAGCACATAGAAGAGCAGCTATCACATTGTGGATGCTTTTATAAATATTTGTGTAATTAATACATTAATCTTGGCAGGTGATGCATAACAAAGTTGCAGCTACTTACAGTAAACAAATCTGGAAGAAAAACGTAGCTATCCAGATACACGTAATTACTAATTAGGTTCGACTCCTGACGCAAAATAATGTTTTTTTTTTTTTTTGCTTTTTATACCTTGTTCCAATATGTCAGCATCTATTAAGATTGGGTCTATATTGGCCATTTTTAACTAGCGCAGAACACTCAGAGCAATGCAGAATGACCAAGAGGGTTTTTCAAAATACCTATTCTTCCCCAACCCACATAACTAATGAATCATATAATCTGATTGTGAGGTGGAGTGAGGTAGGAATAGGGATATATGCAGCTATAGTTTGAAGAAAGCTGTGCAGATAGTTTGAATGCATACTCCCTCAACAAGGTGAGAACCAATGGCTTATACAGGTTTTCATATTTCAGTAACTGAGAAGTTCATTGCTTTGGGTTAGCTTAATTGGATAAAATATTCTTCATATGAATGTTTGGGAGACTAAATCATTTGGATGACAAATGATTATAAAGTTCAACCACTAGAAACTATTAAATTATTGAAGGTGTGTGTTTGTGTATCTTTAGTAATTTAATGTACCTAAATATAAATACTATGTATTTATTGTATGTGTGTGTTTGTGTGTGTAGGCATACACACAGTGTGCAGGAAAGAGAACAGTCTTTCATTGATGCAGATAACAGTATGAGTCAGGGAGTGACTAAGTTGAAGCTGGTGACATGAACACAGACCTGATCATTGAAAATCACATGCACCATCTTAAGAAACCATTTGTGGGTTTTCAACAAGGAAGTTTCAAAGTCATATTTTTATCTAGAATTTCTTGATTCTTCACCAGTGGAATAGTGTAGGGATGGAGGTAGGAGGTGATGTTTGAGAATTACTTTGGTGATGTATTCAAATTGCCTCTGCTTCCATGTACCAAGAAGACATCAATTATATATCTGGCCAGAAGGGCATCACCCCTTGCTCCTCTGTCTAGTTAAGAATCATTTTTAGGATATGTGGAAATGTGCTCTATCTTTGTGAGATGTGCTGACTTCAGAAAACTGTTGAACTCTGGAAACCATTTAAAAACATATTGTCCCTTATTGGTTGAATGGAGATTATAGGTTTTTGAAAGCAGGGAGATCTTTTGTTCATGCTACAGATATTTGTAAAATTTAGGGTCACCATATTCCACATATTCCAATTAATATGCAGTTACTGGCATTTTAACTACAGGCATGACCATTGTTATATCTGTCTTCATGAGACTTGCACTGTCATGAGGAGATACACAATAAACAAATGAATTTATATAAATAAATGATAAATATATATAATAAATATATACACATGTGAAATAAAATGAAATGTTGTAATAAAGGTAATGGATGGAATAAGTAAAGTCCTGTAATTGAGGGTAATAGGGAAGGCTGAAGACTCCTTACGAAAGGCCTTTTGGAAGGGGAAATATCTACTCTTAGGATTGAAGGACAGGAAGAGGTCATTCACGCAAATATCAGAAAGAAAAATATGTTCAGAGAGAACAACAAGCCCAAAGACTGGCAGAAGTAAAGAGGTTATTGAGTTCTGAGACCTGAAAAACCATGGTAGCCTATTGCACAGAGAGCTAGAGCTAGAGACCCAGAGAGCAAGTGTCATGTACTGAGAAGAAAAGGTGACTAGGGGCCAAATTATACAGGTTTAGTTCATGGTAACACATTTATATGAAATTATAAGTGCAAGGAACAGCTACAGAAGTCTTAAGCAGTTCTGTTAAAAGACATCTTAACTGCCACATGAGAATGATATGGATGGGCCAGAAGTGGAAGAACAGAGATTAGTTAGGGAGCTATTTCAAAATTATAGATTAAATAATAATATAGGTTTGGGCCACAGAGTGAACATTGGCAGTGAGTTGGTTTGAGATTTGTGTTAGATTCTGATTCTGAACTATGGTTTCTCTGGTGCTTAAAAGTGTATTGGAAATTTTTTTGAATTAGTGAATGTATGACCTTGATACAGGAAACAGAGAAAGGTTTTGAGATTTATTAACCAAAGTACAGTGGTGTTATTTATTGAGGTAAGGATTCTAAGGATGCCTAGGTATAGGAACTATCATGAGCAAAATTGTAGTCTTATTATATTTGAGATGAAACATCAAATGAATGTGGTAAGATGGTGATTGAGTAAATTATTAAGTATGCATTAAGCAAAGAGAGAAATGAAGACAGGAAAATGATAGATGGTAAGTATTTGGTGAAGTTCTTGGGTTGGAGGTCATAAAGAACTGGAGGAACATTGGACTTGGTATAATAAAACATGTGAGCTGGAAAGGCAGGAACAGGTCAACAGAGAATGAAATATTTGGAATTATTCTGAAAGTGACACTGTTTTGTTGATGACAAACTCATGATATTACAATGAAAGTGGGTAACTGAATTGGATTGGAGATGAAAACATTGTTTCTAGTGAATAGATCAATAGACTGTAAGTCCAGAATATGATACTGTTATTGAGAATGATAACAGAAGTAGCTATGGAAATAAAGGCTGTGGGCCAGAAGCTAAGGCTTTTGGCAAGTGAAGAGAAATAGTTGGGAAGTCGGAAGATGGCAGGATTGAGATGGGAAACTTATAAAATGGCTAAAATGACTATACTTCAACAGTGCAGAATTTAGCAGAAAGGAAGGGGGAGAAAGGACCTGAAGGCAGCAGGAGAGCAAGAAGGACACTTACCCTCATCTCCTGAATGGATAGGACCTTGCTGAGATTGAGAAAAAGAACATCCTTCACCTGTATGGATTAGCGGAGAAACAGTGACCTCAAAGAATGTCCAGGCTAGAGTTAAGGCAAGGCGGTATAGGAGTTACTTGGAGGAGAATGAGGTTTCAGAGGAATGTGCTAATGCTCTATTCAAAGTTCCAGAGAAACAGAAGTGTGTGAGACTGTAGGAAATATATTTTTATGTTCCTGCACGGGCAGGGAGTTCAGAGCAAATTTTGCTGAAACTTGGGACCTAGATTATAAGACAAGCCTAACTTATCTTATGAATGAGTAGATAATGAGAGACCATTCAGAGAGATTTGGATGAGCTTATATTTTAAGCTCATCCCCAGAGCCATGAGCAGTATTTTAAGAGGAGATGAGACTTGAGACTGTGGAGATACTCTTGGGCTGTCAATATACTGGTCTTACCTTTCCTTTGGAAAGTTTATTTACTGTCCAACAGATTAGAACCTGGAGTTTGTTCTGCTGTTTTTCTAAGGAAACATTCTCAGGAAAAAAAGAGGCAGCTGCCTCTCTCTTATATCAATGTTCAGATTTATGTATTTTTGGTTTCTCACCTATGATATTAATTTTCTATGTGCAGGACAACATGTAGCTTTCAACACATGTCCCCAGAGGTAAGAATTGGGGCATGAGAGAACTACAAATGCATTATTTTTGATACGTAATTGATAATCTTCTATTCTGCTTCAGCAGCCTTGTGTGTATATTCAGAATAACGTTAAATACAGAAATTAAGAACTTCACAAAGGTGTTGGCTCACACTGGCAATACCAGCATTTTGGGAGGCTGAGGTGGAAGGATGTCTTGAGTCCAGGAGTTTGAAACCAGTCTGGGCAACATAGTGAGACACATCTCTACAAAAAAATTAGGCAGACGTGGTGGTGCATGCCTGTAATTCCAGCTACTAGGGAGTCTGAGGAGGGAAGATGGCATGAGCTCAGGAGTTCCAGGCACAGTGAGCTATAATCTCATCACTATACTCCAGCCTGGATGACAGGAAGACACCCTATCTGTAAAAAATATTAACCAAAAAAAAAAAAAAAAGGAAAAATAAAAGGAAAAAAAAAAGGAAAAATAAAACAAATGCCTCTTGAAGCAAAAGCCAAATTAAAGTTAACAATGGTGAATTGAATTGGATAATCCTATTACTTAACAAAATAAGCTTAATTTAATGTGGAGAACCAATATTAGTGATATGGTTTGGCTGTGTCCCCACCCAAATCTCATCTTGAATTCCCACATGTTGTGAGAGGGACCCTGTGGGAGGTAATTGATTAATTATTTACATTCCTCTGGTATTCTTGTGATAGCGAATAAGTCTCATGAGATCTGGTGGTTTTATAAGGGGAGGTTTACCTGCACAATCTCTCTTTGTCTACTGCCATCCATGTAAGATGTGACTTGCCCCTCCTTGCTTTCCACCATGATTGTGAGGCCTCCCCAGCCACATGGAACTATAAGTCCATTAAATCCATTAAACCTCTTACTCTTTTAAATTGCCCAGTCTTAAGTATGTCTTTATCAGCAGTGTGAAAATGGACTAGTATTGTAAATTGGTACCAGGAGTGGGATGATGCTGATAGATACCTGAAAACGTGGAAATGACTTTGGAACTGGGTAACAGGCAAACATGTGAACAGTTCTAAGGGCTCAGAAGAAGACAAAATGTGGGAAAGTTTGGAGCTCCCTAGAAACTTGTTGAATGGCTTTGATCAAAATGCTGATAATGATATAAGCAGTGAAATCTAGGCTGAGGTGGTGTCAGATGGAGATGAGGAACTTGTTGAGAACTGGAGCAAAGCTGACTCTTGTTATGTTATAGCAAAGACTGGCAGAATTTTCTCCTGCCCTAGAGATTTGTGGAATTTTGAACTTGAGAGAGATGATTTAGGGTATCTGGCAGAAGAAATTTCAAAGCAGCAGAGCATTCAAGAGGTAAGACTTGGGTGTTGTTAAAGATATTCGGTTTTAAAGGGAAACAGAAAAAAAGTTTAGAAAATTTGCAGTCTGACAACATGATAGAAAAGGGAATCCCATTTTTCTCCTGAGGAGAAATTCAAGCTGGCTGCAGAAATTTGCATAAGTAACAAGGAGCTGTGTGCTAATCCCTAAGACAATGGGGAAAATGTCTCCAGGGCGTGTCAGAGGACTTCATGGCAGCCCCTCCCATCACAGGGCCAGAGGCCTAGGAGGAAAAAGTGGTTTCATGCTGTGTGCAGCTTAAGGACTTGGTACCCTACATCCCAGCCACTCCAGCCATGGCTGAAGGGGCCAATGTAGAGCTTGGGCCATGACTTCGGAGGGTGCAAACCTCAAGCCTTGGCAATGTCCACATGGTGATGAGCCTGCTAGTGCACAACAAGTCAAGACTTTGGGAACCTCTGCCTAGATTTCAGAGGCTGTATGGAAGTACCTGGATGTCCAGTCAAAAGTTTGCTTCATGGGTGGGGCCTTCATGGAGAATCTGTGTTAGGGTAGTGTGGAAGGGAAATGTGGGGTTGGAGCTCTCACACAGAGTCCCTACTAGGTTGCTGCCTAGTGGAGCTAGGCAGAGGGGTACCATCCTCCAGACCACAGAATGGTAGGTCTATTGACAGCTTGCACTGTGTACCTGGAAAAGCCACAGACTCTCAATGCCCGCCTGAGAAAGCAGCAAGGAGGGAGGATGTACCCTGCAAAGCCACAAGGGTGCTGCTGCACAAGACCATGGGAACCCACCTCTTATGACCTGCATGTGAGACATGGAGTCAAAGGAGATCATTTTGGAGCTTTAAGATTTGACTGCCCCACAGGATTTCAGACTTGCATGGGGCCTGTAGCCCCTTTGTTTTGGCGAACTTCTCCCATTTGGAATGGTATTTACTTAATGCCTGTACCCTCATTTATTTAGGAAATAACTAACTTGCTTTTGATTTTGCAGGCTCATAGGAAGAAGGAACTTGCCTTGTTTTGTATGAGACTTTAGACTATGGACTTTTGAGTTAATGCTGAAATGAGTTAAGACTTTGGGAGGCTGTTGGGAAGGCATGTTTGGTTTTGAAATGTGAAAATATATGATTTAGGAGGGGCCAAGGGAGGAATGATATGGTTTGTCTGCGTCCCCACACAAATATCATCCTGAATTCCCATATGTTATGGGAGGGAGCCAGTGGGAGGTAATTGGATCATGGGGGTCAGGTCTTTCCCATGCTGTTCTTATAATAGTAAGTCTCACAAGATCCGAAAGTTTCATAAGGGGGAGTTTCCCTTCACAATCTCTCTTTGCCTACTGCCATCCATGTAAGACATGACATGCTCCTCCTTGCCTTCCACCATGATTTTAAGGCCTCCCCAGCCATGTGGAACTGTAAGTCCATTAAACTTCTTTTGTAAATTGCCCAGTCTTGGGTATATCTTTACCAGCAGTATGAAAACGAACTAATACAGATAGCTTCAGGTTAAAACAGTTGCCTTCTGATGAAAAGATTTTTTGTGTGTGTTTGTGAGGGGGAACGGGTTAGGATTCTACATTGGTGTTTGGACTCATTGTCATCTTGCTGAAACTTAACTGTAATGAGGGAGAGTTGGACACAACCCAGTCCAGGTAATATAAATCTGCCAGAAGTAGTCCCCTGACTGAGCAGTTTTCAATTCAGGTAGGCAAGAGTTCCAGGGAAGAGGATTTCATTAGGTTGTCAATGAGAGGATAGAAATAATGACTGTAAGAAGACTGACTTCTTCCAACAACCATGTGAAAGAACTTAAAAGTGTATACTAGCTCATTTAAATCTTCATTCGAGACAAAAGCCCTGGCTGGTACATTGCCTGCAGTCTTGTAAGAGACCCTGAATTCCTAACTAACTGAAACTGTGATATAATAAATATATGTTCTTTTAAGCTGTTAAACTAGCTGACTGTTTTTTTTTAGGCAGCAATAAATAACATACATGTCCTGACTTCTAATTGGTGAAGTCACTTTGATAGCTTGAAATTGTCCGTGGTGGTGGATGTTTCTGTCATTAAAATTGGTATGTGGTATGAATTGGAATTTTTGCTCCTCTGGTTGTTAAATATTTACACTCACACCAATGCATACAAAATCCAGAATTTTGAAAGTCAGAAAGCAGGTTTCCCATAGATAGTAAGATATGAGAATAAATTCAAGAAAGATATGGTATGTTTGGCAAAGAAGGATAACTGGCCTTATAAAGCATTTGGACAATAGGCAAAGGGTGCCACAAAGAGAGCTTAATAGAGAACTGAAGAGTAGTAGTTGTTGTTGTTGTTGTTGTTCTTCTTCCTCTTCCTCTCCTTATTCTCCTTCTTCTCCTTCTTCTTCTTCTTCCCGACAGAATCTTGCTTTGTCACCAGGCTGGAGTGCAGTGGCATGATCTCAGCTCATTGCAACCTCCGTGTTCCAGGTTCCAATGATTCTCCTGACTCAGCCTCCTGAGTAGCTGAGACTACAGGCATGTGCCACAATGCCCAGCTGATTTTTGTATTTTTAGTAGAGATGGGGTTTTGCCACATTGGCCAGGATGGTCTGGATTTTTTGACCTTGTGATCCACCCACCTCGGCCTCTCAAAGTGCTGGGATTACAGGTGTGAGCTATTGTGCCCAGCCCTGAAGAGTTCTTATGTGCTTCATACCCAGAAAAGCTCCCTCTGGGTAGATAAGCATGGCTGAAGTATGATAATTGGCAGGTGCCCAGGCATATTATGTGGAGCATAGGCTGGTGAGCAATAGGATACTTCTTCTGCCTTATTTTCCAACAAAAGAATTAGTACTATTAGATCATCACTTTTAAAATAGCACTGATACATAGCATTTTACTGAGTGCAAAATTCCAACTACTAAAAAAAAAAGGACTGTAATAGACAATTTCCCCAATCAGAAAAATTTTGAATATTAGAAAATTTATTCAAATTAAAACAGTAAAAAAAAAAATACATGTATTTCCTTAATGCAATTAATAAATGAGATTGGTCTAATAGCAAATAAAAATGCTACATTCACTTAGGATTTTTTTTTTAATATGGGATATTCCATTTTAAATTCCCATATACCTCTAATGATAATTGTGAAATAAATTCACATCACTATCTTTGTATTAAAATTAAGGAAACATTTTCTTTCTAATTTTGTTTATTAGTTATACTTATGTATATACTACTCATTTGTGGTAGTAAATTGTTGTTATTAGAAAGATTGAATAATAGAGTATTTCAACACACATGAAGATAGAACACAGGAAAATGGAATATTGGAACAGCTAGAGATACTTATATTTGGGGAAGCAGATAGGCAGCCACCTAAATAGTGTCACAGGTGTCTGTCAGGATGAAGCAGAGACTGGGATGCCGAAGCAGAGACTGGGATGCTGAAACAGAAATTTCCTGTTCCTGGAGTGAGAAGAGGACGTATGATTAGAAAGAAAAAGGAAAAACTCAAGCCACAGCAACTGGAGAACCATCATATTATAAATGGGACTAAAGCAAGCACAAGGGAGAAAGGTGGAAAAGGGATTCAAGTTGGAGTCAGGAAGATGGCAGAAACTCAATTACATAAATGAGCTGCAAGGTTAGCCCAGATTAGCAGAGAGGGTCTGGGCTGTCCATCTTGCTCTGGATTATTGGATGGACTTTCTTCCAGCCCTGTTAGCCATAGTCAGGATTGCTCAAAGAGTGAAGCAAAGCTGACAGTGCAATAAGAGTTCATAGTGCTTAGCTATAAAGAAAAGAAATTACATACAGACTGAGACCATGCATTTGTCATTGACAAATTGTCTGCTATTTCTCATACACCTTATAAAATGTTCAATTTCGTCTCTATGGGCAAATAACACATGAAGGATGTTTACAATCCAATTTCCTTGATAATTTAGAAAATATCTCTGCGATATAAAACTTAAAACATTATTACATTACCTTTTTGTTGAAATACAAATTCTGTAGCAGTCTTTTGTTTTAAAGTTTATTTCTGAGCATATTTGAACTAAGCACTCTGGGCTGACACTTTTTATAGATTGATACTCAGACTTAATGGCTCCAGAGATTTAATTAACATGTTGTCTGTTTCTTCTGCCTGATCATTGATGGAGCTGTTAAAAGAGCCTAACTGGACCTAACATCAGTCCCAGTGACACATGCAAGACCCTTCCAATCAACTTGATGAACACTTATTTGCTACTACACTTTAATAACTATTCACACAGCTTTCAACCCATGTGTTAATTCCAGCAAACAACTATTTTTTTCGAGTATTATTTCTTGAGACAACCTGTCAAAAATAGGTTCCCAAAATTAAATTTATGATCTCTGAAATATTGCTTCTAAAATAATTAACATAGTCAAATAAAAATATAAACTATATCTACTTCTAAACTTTTTAAAAATTCATAGGTATCATAATCATATAAACTAGAATATTAAAACAATTTTTGCAAATATGAACACCACAATTTTGTATATAATACAACGAAAGAGGAATTAACCTAACTTAAAATATTATAAACAGCCATCCTGATAACACAAATAAATATTTTAATTTTTGGTTCAGCATTCAATCTAATGACTGACTTTCTACTAGAGAGCAAAAGATTTCCTATAAAATTTTTAGAATACAACCAGGAAATTATAAAATTATTTAAACAGTATTTTCTAGCTGGGAGCTGTGGCCTGTGGGCCAGAGTCTGAGATGATAGTGCTGTTTTGACTGGGCTGGGAAGTGAGTTGATCCTGGAGGAGGGACAGTGCTGTCACTGCTCCACCTGCAACATGTGCCCTCCCAGTGCAATATCACCTACAAGGTCACAAATTGGAAGTATCCAAAGCTGAAAGAAGTGAATAATGTGCTTGGGGGAGCAGCTGCCTGGGAGAGCAACTGGCTAGGAGAATGTCCACTCTCCTGCCCAGCCATGTCCCCAGCGTGAACACCCTCATGCTCACTTTATGCAGCACAAGACTCACCCTGCAGATGAGCCAATGACCACCTTCTACAAGTACAGCAGTGCTCAGTGTAGATACAGTTGAGAACATTAGACCCAGGATGGCCCAGCTGCCTCAGTATCTACTTACCTTCCCCCGCCCAGGGTGGATTCTAAGCTGGGGGTATGAATTGTGGGTCCCGATGATGTTTTCTGGTGGAAAGCTAACCCTTTTAGGGTGAAGAGCCAAAGTCTTAGGAAATGTAGCTCATCTGCCAGCCAGAGTAGATGAATCATTAATGTCTAGGGAGTTATTGTGTGTGGGGAGAAACCTATAGCTAAGTATGTTCTGTTTAAAGTCGTGTTCTTTCACCTTTTATATTTATGGGCAGTTGACATTTCATTACCGCCAGTCAACACTCAAATACTTGTACTGTTTCCACAACTTAGTACATTGTTTGTTTCTAAATATTTAACTATTAATTGTAAACTTATTTAATCAAACTTTTTTCTAAATATTTCATGAAAGACGAGACATCTAAAAAAGGAGTATTTTCTAGTTTATTACTTTTATAAAGACCTCTCCTTTGCAACACTTTCTTTTCCAATTATTTAAAATTTCCAGAGTCCTTTAACGTATCATCTAAATAGGTAAAACTAAGTAGAGACGTTTGATGAGTATAAAAGCTTATTTGCAATTCTATTTCTCAAGAAAAATAGGTGACATCGGTGGCAACCAACAACATACCATTTTAAAAAATGCTTTTCTTGGCCTGGTGCAGTGACCCAAGCCTGTAATCCTAGTACTTTGGGAGGCCGAGTCAGGCGGATCACCAGAGGTTGCGAGTACTAGACTAGCCTGATCAACATGGAGAAGCCCCATCTCTACTAAAAAAATAGAAATTAGCCAGATGTGGTGGTGCATGCCTGTAATCCCAGCTACTAGGGAGGCTGAGGCAGGAGAATTGCTTGAACCCAGGAGGTGGAGGTTGCAGTGATCCGAGATCATGCCATTGCATTCCAGCCTGGACAACAAGAACGAAACTCCATCTCAAAAAATGAATGAATGAATGAATGAATGAATAAATAAATAAATGCTTTTCTTTTGTAGGTAAAATAAAGCTTGATGTTAATTTTCAATAGAAATCCATAAGGTTGTATGAATTTATATAGTGCCATCTAACTCTACTTGGAGCCCATTTACACGGGCATTTTATGAATAATGGCATTTTATTCCAGATGCACAAGATACTAGTTTGACTATATAGTCAAACATTAATCTACATTAAGTTTTATTATCTGTTGTTAGATATATACTCGCTATGCTTTTAAATACATTCTTGGCCATTTTTCAAAACTCAGTACTATTTTAAAACCAAGATTCTGGCCAAAGCTAGAAAATTTATAATGAAATAAATACTCTTTGCTGTTACTAAATGACAATATTTCCTACTAGTTACCCCCAAATTATAAATAAAGCTTTCTTTTTTATTGACAAATAAGTAACCATATTCTAAAATAAATTGAAAGTCTATGCTTTTGAAATCTTTTTTAAAGATATTTATGGCTCTTGGTATTGCTGTGCATAACAATTTGTGGCTAAAAGAGATTTAAATATTAAATACTTATACTATGTTGGTTGATGAAGTAGACTTCCAAGTATGAAAGGATAATAAAAAATATTGCAGAGGGACCTAGGAATAAAGATAAAAAGTCTTTTTAGACTTTTTTTTATCAAATAATATACTACAGACCCTGAAGTGAGTGAGAACAAACAAGAGAATGTTTTCTACATTATGATAAGGTTCTTTTGTATATTTCAAGCTATCTTTTCATGAATTACGAGAGAGCAATACTAATGAGGTACATACTGAGTGACTGGAATGTTCTCACTTTGTGAACATGGCCAATCACATTGAGTTTGTTTCATCACCCAAACGTCCCTAGCAGAGAAAATTGCCAATAATCAGAGAAAATCAAGGTAGAAAATTGATGCTTTCTGGACACTTGAAGCGACATAGGTCAGGATGCCCTTCAAGAGCACACTAACAAGATGATCCAGGAAAGCTCCTGCCAATTTGGCTGTGGAGTGTCATTTGATCATTATTAAAACTTTCAAAAGACCTTAAAGCTAGACAAAGTATTGGCTTGAGATAGGTATAAAGCCAGAATTAACATTTACTGACTCCCTTTTCACTGTTTTTCTATATTTCTCTGTCAATAAATATAAAACAATCTCGCACGTTAGAGTAACAAAAAATAACTGGGTATATTTTTATCCTGTTATTTAAATCAATGTTAAGTAACATTTGAATGAAATGTTTTTTCATACATATTCGTTACATTATTCTCGGGCATAGCACTGGGCAGAGATTATTGCCTTGTGATGCAGGAAAAAGTAGTCCAGGTTCAAATCCTTTCACAACTCCTTGTGATTTGGAGCAGGTCACTCATCTCTGAAGCCCAGTTTCCTTGCATGTAGGTTAGATATAACACTACGTATCTTATAGAATCGTTGTTAGGATTACATAGATAAGAAATGAATAGCACTGGCACATCTAAAGTCACTCAATTAAGAAGGTGTCTTTTTTTTTTTTATCATGTTATCAATTTTCCTGAGCTGAACTTTGTATTCTAAGAAGTTGGCAAATAATTTCAAATGCACAGGGTCTCACTTGCAACTACTAAAATCATTTAATATAGTACAAACACATAGGAATAAAAGCCCATGTAAAAACAGTAAAGTATAGATGACTTCCAAATGATACTGAATTCAGACCCAGAATGAAATAGAGGCAAGTTATTTGGTTCACTCATGTAGATTTTCTCTTACCTAAGAGTTATCTCTGTAATCTTAATAAGAAAAGTTCCTTTAACTTGTTTTGCAACACCTTATGGCTTGAATGTATAAACAGAATTATAAAGCATATCTGAAGTGTGAGATATAGTTGAAATCCATTTGTGACATGTGTTATAAGTGTTAGGGAAATGAGAGTCATGTGATTTGTTTAGGAAACAGTATTTCATCTCTGGTATAGCTTTGAGTATTTCTCAGCTGCTAAGAAAGTAACATGTAATGTGTGGCATACCTCTCACTTCAGTCATCAACAAGCATACAACAGTACCACTGCCTGCATAACACTAAATGCATAGGTATCATGAGGGTGTTATACTGCTGCTCCTGAATTTCACTGATTAAAATGCTCTTAAATCAGACTGTGTCCAATTCAACAAGTACCCCATGTAGCACCTCCTATTTTCGTTTCAAATAACAGCATTATGCTGCTAAGTGATACAGCCTAGGCAACGTTCTTGCTGAGAAAAAAAAATACCACAGCATAGTTCCATAGATAA
Organism: Callimico goeldii; assembly: GCA_963573925.1. NCBI lineage: Eukaryota > Metazoa > Chordata > Mammalia > Primates > Cebidae > Callimico > Callimico goeldii. The sequence goes on along the minus strand of CAUYOR010028572.1, from coordinate 13,882 downwards.
TATTTCCATCACATAATATTGTGCATATTTGCAGTGAAATATCTGAAATTTTAATTGGTAATGTCACACAAATTTTCTTAACTGGTATGTATAGCTCTTGTTTTTCCGTTGAAGTTATAAACACTCAATGGTATATTAAAATTTATTTGTATTCATTCAGAGAAAATAATAGGTTGTTTTTCAAATCAACAAACAAGGAGTTAAATTTTCTAGATATGCTGGTCTTCATCAACATCACTTTTGTGCAAAAATCAGAAGATTCTGTCTGAAGAACTATAATAACAATTCATTAATGAAACATGAATGCTTTAGTCAGAATTCAAATATCCAGCAAAGAGTGGTAGCAATGATTAAAATAAGCAATATGGTAACCATCAAGAAAACATCCAAGTAAAACTCTGACTTTAATACATTGAAGAGCACATAATTAAGAATAAAAAAAATAGACAATTGTCACTATATTATTTAATTTTTTAATCTATGAAGAGAGTAATTTGAAAGAGGAGGTCATGGAAAACAAGGTTTTTTTTTTTTTTGAGACAGAGTCTCACTTTGTTGCCCAGGCTGGAGTGCAGTGGTGCAATCTCAGTTCACGATAACCTCTGCCTTCATGGATCAAGCCATCTTACCACCTCAGCCTCTCTAGTAGCTATGACTACAGACATGTATCAAAATGCCTGGCTAATTTTTTTTTTTTTTTTTTTTTTTTTTGGTAGAGAACAGAGTTTTGCCATCTTGGCCATTCTAGTCTTGAACCTCTGGGCTCAAACCATCTACCCACCTTGGCCTTCCAATGTACTGAGATTATAGGCATGAGCCACTATGCCTGGGCTGGGAAGACTTTAATAGAAATTCTAACTAAAGAAAGGAGAGAAGAAACCTATCACATAATGTGTAATAATCAATAAATGCATTTACCAAGTATTTGTTGTTTGTCTCCTACATATATGGTCTGAGATGCAAAGATGAACAAACACATCTGTGACCTTAAAGTGATTGAAATTATTCAATTTTGTTCACAATTTCCTTTTTGCGAAAGAATAAAAATTTAATATATAAAGCAAGTAAAGTTTTATTATCTGGGTACTTATCTGAATACCCTCCCTAGAATTAGACAAATTAGGTGATATGATATCTACCTACTCCTGTAAGTGACAATGGATAATTCAAGAACACAAAAATGTAGCTTCTTTTCAGATACTCTGTGTATCATATTTCCTTTAGGTGTGTTTTTCTTCCATGTAATAATATTTTGCCATAATTTTAAGTTCATAATTCCTATATGTAGTTTTTCTTACTTAGCCCTGTATCTACTCATCTACTATAGGTATTGCTTCAGTCATTTCTCCATTTTTTTTTAATGCCTGCAGTGTCCTAGGTTTCCTTATGTTGGGTTCTGAAGAGGACATCAAGATTAAAAAAATAAAATTTTAACCGAGAAAGCATTTTTAACCTAGATGAGAAAACTCACATGTAAATAATGCATCACAAATGCTATAGCAGAGTTTTGAAAGGAAGCTGTCGATGACAAAGCTGGAGTAAACATTTCTCCCCAGGGCAGCTGGGCAAAACTTTGTAGGAGACAAGAATATTAAGCAAGGTTGTGAGAGAGAAGTAGGAGTTTGCCAGATGAAGAATAAATGGGAAAAGGGTATTGCAGAATATGAAACAGAGTTTGGAAGTAATGCTAAAAACTTACAAAGCATTCAGAGTTGTGAAACTTTATAATATTGGAAGCGAAAGAAATAGCCAAGGGCATTGGTTGTTTCACGTAAAATGATTTGTTGGCTTTATGCATTGTTGATATGTTTTTCAGTTAGGGCAAATATCAAAGGAATTATTGGAATAAAAATCCATTGTCCTCCAAACTTCCTTATCAACTTGGAAAAAGGCTGTTTTGTTAGTCTCCTATCTAAGTATGAAAAACTATTATTCGTGTTTTAAAAAACACATAACTCCAAATTTGTTTTTTTATGTTTTTGTTCATTTTGTTTTGTTTTTGGTTACACAAGGAAGAGTCTATCAGTTGCTAAGATGCTCTTAGTATCTTGTGTTGATAGTACATCTAGCCTATGGAATAGATACAAAGAGTGAGCAGGAACAGAGGTGTAAGATCTGAGGGTCTGTCCATCAATAAAAAAAGACATGTTCATTAGTACTTACAATAGTTTAATTGGGAACAGATATTTACATTAGGCCTATTATATATACCAAGAAGCAGGCAAAATATAAAGTGATAAACCCTTATAGTCAGAAAAAAATGTAGGAGTCATGTCATCCTAATTTTTTCACAATTAAGGAATTTTCTGAAACATCCTTGACAAATGATCGTTTAACATTTTATCATTTCCCCAATGCTCACTTCTTTGAAGAAAATCTATTTACCAGTACATGCCATTTTAAATGTCCTTCTGATAAGGAGATGTATCTGACTCTCTGTAACTTTTATTCATACTAGTTTCTACCTCTGGAAATTCTTAGAATAAGTCTACTTTCCCTTATATGCAGTAGATATTCACGTATTTGAAGATTTCAGTCAAGCATATTTCTCTCTCCCCAGGCTAAATATTCCGCATTCCACATTTTACAGATAGGGTTTTGGGACTCATCACCACTCCTGCTCCCATTTCCTGCACACTTCTGGTCTGAACTCCATGAACTAAAGGTGTGGAAGGCTCCGATTACAGCTTTGTTACCTTTTTTGGAACAATATAATACTTCTGGCTCAAATTACTTTCATATTTACCTAAACTTCTTGCATTTTTACCCAAACTGCAATTAATTGCAGTTTCTTCCAGCCTGAACTTTTATATTTAATTGTTGAACAAAATAGGGATGCATGGAATCTAAATGAAAACTTTAAATATCATGATTCACCTACTTAATAATTTAGCTATTCTTCTTAAATTATAGTATTTCAAAAATATCTTAGATACAGATTCTGTGGCTTCATCTGATCTATAATTAAAAACATTGCATAGGACAATACCCAGGACACCTTCTAAGATGTGCCCTCAGAGACTGGTTTCTAGATTGAACATAATTCAGCAGTCACCACTTGGTGTAGCCATTTATTAGTCTACTGTGGGTACTGTTGCTAGACCTCATTTCTCTACCTTGTTCACATGAATATTGTGAGGGATTCTGTCAAACGTCCCTTCTCAAATGATTTTGAACTAAACTTGATGACTGGCCTTCTGTACTCATGGGGTGAACTGTGTGACTTTTTCTTTTCCTTGTTTATAATAAATTTTCTCATTCATTTGGGTTTCCAATGAATGGAATATAAATTATGCAAGAGGTGACCTCACAATGCAAGTAAATGCATTACTTTTGTGTATGCAGAAACACATTAATTTTGTGTTATGCAGAAACACAGAATATGTTATCTAGGCTACAAAATAATTTTTAAAATCAAGATTTGAGGATTCTTGAAATAAGAAACATGTACTAAAATTACTAAAAGGTTAAATACTTGTCAGTTAAGAATACTTAACCTTGTGCATTACAATAAACTAAGCATGTAACTTATTGCTATTCGTTGTCTAATCAAAGCAAGTATGCAACAGTTTTATTTTTTCTTACCTTAGTCTCTATCTTATATTGTGAATTTTATAGAATTTATGTAAGCCTGACATTTCACCTTAAAATATAAGCTTCTTAAGGACAGGGGCTGAATCTTAATCACTAAGTAGCCACAGGGTTTTCCTAGCACAGAATCTGCAACTGGAAATCTGTTTATTCAAAAAATACAGATGGGTGTAATAAATGACTGTTTATGGATTTCTTGAGTCTTTAAATGCAAGTTGTACTACCCTACCACTTAGCCCAGATTGCCAGATTAATCATTCTGTTAGATGGACTTCATTCATATTTTCTATCTGCATGCTGGAGTGCCTGTCTAAAATAATTTTGGTTTTGGCACAGTAGATATTAAACTGACGGTGTATAGCCAGCAGGCTTAGTAGATTATTAAGACATCTCCTGCAACCTAATAATGAGAAACCTATGTTATCATTACAGAAGTGCTTGTTTTCTGTCCTGTGGCAGAAGGGTATTCATTCAGATCAGTTGAAAGCTGTATCAAATTATTTTGAAATAAATTAAAAAGAAGTACTTTTTACCTTTTCATTTTACCAAACTTGGTATAACTTTTTACCTTTTCATTTTACTAAACTTGGTATAACTATAATGAATTTGTTAGGACACAAATATCTTTCTTGGATTTTGATTGGAATTTAATGTGGAGAGTCCATTTCTACCCGCTCTGATTCTCACAGTGGTATTATGCTTCAGACTTTGAAGGAATCTTCATAGCCTGAGATCTGTGCTGAGATCACATAGCTTGGCCTATAGTGATTCCTGCCTATAGAATCAAAGGCTAACTGTAGATCAATACTGCTGACAAAGGCTTGCATTGTTCTCAAATATCTTCTCAGTAAGGTGAAAATTTTCCGCAAGTGCAGATAAAAAATAGGGTAGATGTTTAGCAATGGTCAATAATAGAATAGTTTTATCTGAGACCCTCATTTTTCTTATAAAGGATATTTTGGTAAGGGTCCCAGTTCTGTAGCATTCCAAAGTATAATCCTCCCCAGGGAGGTCCTCATTCATCCTTTCTAAGTTGAATTGTATGAGCATATTTAAAATTTGTGAACATGCTTTTAGCAGTGACAACCTTCTTCTCAAGTCAAATTATTGGATCTTTCTAAATCCCATATTCAACAAGTGCTTTAGTACTCACAACTAACAGATGCACTTAACCAGTTATGAATCCTTATGTTACGATTTCTCCTGAGTGGTAAAACGTGTGACTAAAACCAGTATTAAAACAAAGCACGTGTTGGCTCACTTAGCTGAAAAGTCCTGAAGAATGGCTGTGTCAGTCAAGCCGGATCCTGTGGCTCAGTAATGCCACCCATTTTTCTTACCACTCTGCTTTCTGTTGTGTTGGCTTCAGCTCAGTCCTCACACAGTCGTGCTTCTCATGCCTTGTGCTACCCTTTTCTACCTGGCCCCTTCTTTATCCAGAGATAGATAGAAGAAATTAGTCAATTCCCAGTGCTTATTTATGTTAAAACCATGGCTTTTTAATTTACAGATTTTCTCATGTGAATAATAGCTACTTAACAGTTTTTAAGGCTCTTTTAGATCCATAATTTGATCTGACCCGTATAATCATTCCTGGAAGTAGACAGAGGTTTTATCATTAGGTTTCTTTTACATAAGCCAGGGAGTCAGTTTCTTGTTTGAGGTCACAGTTAATAAGGGACTAAACAGGGATTAAAGATAGACTTTCTCATCCTAGGTCTTAAACATTTTTACCTCTGCTGTGATACCTCTGCATTGTTCTGGAAATGAGGTGAAGGTGATGCTGTTGTACCAACAGGAGCCTAGTTTGTGAGTGGGGTACACTGATCTGGCATATGCCAGCGATGCATCTGACTGTTCATCTGATGCCGGCACCTCTTGTTCCACATTTGAAAAGAAAAGAACAAAAAGGTAGATGAAAATAAATAAAACAAAGACACATTGACAGATACTACTTTAAAGAAAAATGAGATGAAACAGTAAAAGTAGACAAGGTGAGAACACAAAATTCAACTGAACAGACAGAATATCCTCAAAGGCCTAAGTTAAGTCTTTTGTCTGAATTTAAAATAGTTAAAAGCAAGAAGTTAGTGCAGTGCCAGAGAAAGAATCAGGGCTACTGTAGAAATCAAAGGGTGAGGCTGTGCTAAAGACTATAGGTGGAATTTGTGGGTTTGATGCCACCATTTGTGGCGAAGAAGGATGGAAACAGAAATAACCAAAGAGACAAAGAAAAGAAAGGTCTGTCAGAAGTTAGAATGTTTATCTGTGGTGAGAAGAAGATACATAAATTCCAAAAAAAAATTCTATTTCCTATGATTCGAACCAATTTAAATCTTAGGAGTAAGGGAACCACACCTAACTTCTTGTTTAATAGTTAAAGAAGTATCAGCTATCAGAAACTCCTTCAGAAGTCTAGGAATTGACTAATAGAGATTTCTCATGCACAACTCAAAAGCAAAAACAATGGGAACTCCTGTTAAAAATACAAATATTCTACGTTCATTTCTGAAGATTTTGAATTAGTACTTTGAGACGTGATCAAGAATTGGTAATTTTAACCTGAGCCATAAGACATTTTTATGAATTGGGCCCGTCCTTGTCAGTTGGGAATCTTTGGTTTAATGAAGTCTCAACTTTGAAATAAAAGAGAAATATATAGAAAGACAAGTGCTTATTTTAGTTAAAGGGTTTTGAGTAAGTATTGAGACTGTGCTAAGTAATTCTCAGGTGACTACCCATAACGTCGTCAACGTACACAGAATCTCTTTCAGCATTTTATCCATTATTCAAATAAATTATGACTGTGATAAATGCCTGAGTTTTTTTTTCCAGAACATTGATTTGTCAGTTTTATCAAATGTTGTCAAATGTGAAGGCAAATGCAATGTTTTGTCTTTGTCGGGTATTCTGATAATCTTAGCAAAGTATTAATGCTTCTGTGAGTACGGTTTCATACATTTCTGAGTTTATTTTGATCCTTACAGCAAGAGAAATTATTAGTAAAATTTAGTGTGGATGTGGCACTTTTTATCTTCAAAATGCTTTAGAAATATTAACTAATCTATGTCCCTGTTCACAAAATGTAGTGCAAGCCTTATTACTGCAGAGGAAGAAAATCTGTCAGAAATCTGCTATGGGAGATGTTGCACAGCATGCCATGGTTTCTGCAGATTCAGCACTTTGTCAAACTGCCAGTGGACATTGACAGAGAGCAAATAGAATTTGGCAAAAAATGGCAATAGAACCCTAGAACTGGCAGAATGGAGGCTGTGGGAAACAAAAAAATTCAGAGCTCATTGGTGTTAGCTATATGTAATATGCATACAGCCTTCATTTGCTGTTTTGCTTTTCATTTTACTAGACTTGGTATAATTATAATGAATAAAATTGCATATTAATAACAAAAGAACATAATAGTTATATGATAGATTCAAGTACAAATCAAGAAAACAGGGACCCAGACATTGAGAATTTTTGAGGTTCTATTGCAAAACCTTGTTGACTTTTCCAAGGAGAAAAACAGTCATGTATTTTAATAAAGCTTTTCTTTTGACTTTGTTGTTGTTGTTTGGTTTTAACCATCATGAAAACTGGGCCGGGCGCGGTGGCTCACGCCTGTAATCCCAGCACTTTGGGAGGCCGAGGCGGGTGTATCACGAGGTCATGAGATCGAGACCATTCTGGTCAAAATAGTGAAACCCCGTCTCTACTAAAAGATACAAAAAAAATTAGCTGGGCATGGTGGCGCGTGCCTGTAATCCCAGCTACTTGGGAAGCTGAGGCGGGAGAACTGCCTGAACCCAGGAGGCGGAGCCGAGATCACGCCATTGCACTCCAGCCTGGGTAGCAAGAGCAAAACTCCATCTCAAAAAAAAAAAAGTAGTTACTTCAAGGGAAGTTACTCAGAGATATCAGCATCCCACCCAAGGCACCTATTATAGATTGAGTTGTATCCTTCCAAAAGATATGTTGAAGTCCTAACCCTAGTACTTCAGAATGATATTTGTAAATAGGGTACTTGCATGTGTAATCAAGATGAGGTCATTAGGATGGACCCAAATCCAGTATGACTAGTGTCCTTATAAGAGAAATACAGACACAGAGAAAAAAAATGCCACAAGAAGACACAGAGACACACAAAAGGAAGACAATCATGAGAAGACAGAGGCAGAGACTGAAGTTATGCCATCACAAACCAAGTAATTCCTGGTGCTAAAAGAAGCAGGAATAGTCAAGCAGGTATCCTCTCCTAGAGGCTTTGGAGGGAGGATGGTCTAGTCAACACCTTGATTTCGGACTTTCAGCCTCCGGAAGTGAGGGAGAATAAATTTCTGATGTTAGCCACCCAGTTTGTAGCCTTGGGAAACGAACACTGCATCTAACCCAGATTTCATTGGTAATTCCTGAATGCCTTAGTTTGAGAGGACAGCAATATAATAGAATCTGCTTAGAGAAAGATTTTCCTTGAGATCAACTTAGGAGTGTAACAAAATAAGCATTACTATACCTCTCACAGTAGAAATAGTGAATCCAGGTATTTTGCATCCAGGTATTGAGTTTAGTACAGGACAAAATTTTTAAAACATTCTATTTACAAAAATACTATTTTTCCTTCTCTTAAGTTATGTAAACAGTTCAATAGATTATGCCATACTAAAGCTGTAATTATAATCTACTTTTTAAAGGAAGAATAATTATTTAATAAATGTTTTCTGCTTGAGAAAATTTTTTTTTAGAGACGGGTTTCACCATGTTGGCCAGGCTGATCTTGAACTCCTGACCTCATGATCCACCCACCTCAGCCTCCCAAAGTGCTGGGATTACAGGTGTGTGTGCCACCACGCCCGGCCGAGAAAATACATTTTCATAGCTTTAATAATTAGAATAAATTTAGCATTAAAGGTAGAGAGTAACATGTATGCAGATGCCCCTGACATTGAATAACCTATTAATTTATAGTATTAAACATTTACATCCTAATAATTACATATAATTATTAAATTGTTAAGTTGGACTCAAATATATACATGAGTACATTATTTATTTATAATACAGGAACGTATTATGAAAAAGAGAGAAAGAGTAAGGAGGATAGAGAATAAGGCCTCAAGGAAGAAAAAAAACATAGTAAAAAACTATTTCCTCTGCTGAGCAGCAGAGGAAAACTAGTGTCTTACAGAGGAAAGCAATTGAGAGAGAAGAGATGATACATAAACAGATTGAATGAATATGGAGCCAATTACCTGAATTAGAAAATTGCATTGAAAAGTGTCCATTTTCACTAACTTATGCTACCCTAAAAAGAAGCAGCTGAGGCAAAATAAATCTAAGCAGAACATTTGAGCCAAGGCTGAGGACTGCAACCTGAGAGCATAGTTTCAATGGCCCTGAATACACACTCCAATTAGTAGCAGTTGCGAGTGGATTTTTGAAAGGAAGAAAAGGGGTCCAGGAGTGGGATAATACAAAGTTATTTGTCAGGAATTCACATTGGTTTACATAAATAACATTGATTAGTGATAGGCAATACACTGTTAAGCCATGGGGTGTGGGTTATAGTGTCCAGTATGGCATTATTAGATTAATTTATAGGCAATAGCAAGCAGTTTCAATAGATGAATATGTAGCTCAAAACGAGGAATTAGGACATGACTGTCTCATTTTAATGTCTCTCTAGGCCTAGTAATTTGAAAGGGCTCACATTCCTCAGATAAAAGTTCTTTTTTTTCCCCTCAAATGTAAATTGTGTATGATCCCAATTATAAAAATCCTAAGAAAAATACTGATTGGAAGACTTCCGGTTTGTGATTCTGCATGTAGGGAACTTGGACGTTACAACTGCACCCTACCAATTAAAAAGCTGAACACACTGAAAAATTAACAACTCCTTTTGGATATTTAAGTAAAGTGAAGACACAGAGCAAACTGTTGCCTCCAATATTAGAGCGACAGACAGGCAAATAAAAAGTCACGACTTACCAGAGCTGACTCGTGAGCAGAGGCTGCTGCGGAAACCAGTGCCAGCGTAGGAAAACCTGAACTGTAATTGATGAGTTGCTGGAGGTTCAATGTAGACAAGTCTGAGGGTTAAAAACTTCAAGGGAACCCCAAACTTCTGTGAGTTTTACCTCTAACTCGACCAGGTCCTCACAGAAAAAAAAATTACCTTGTGCTTCTGGCAGAGGGAAGGAGAAAGCAGCCATTTTGAAATACGGCAGAGCATTCTGTTCTTAACAAGGTCTGCTCTCAGCAGAAGCTATTTAACCAGAACCTAATCTGCAGGTGTTTTATCCAAGCCTAATTGACTGGAGGAAGGAAAATACCCAACTCCACATTAGAGAATGGAAATACTCAACTTCAGCCCACTCTAGCATCTTATCTCACCTAAGTAGAGAGGGGAAACTGAGAAGCACTTACACAGTTTACATTCCGGAGGCACGGGCTCACGGAAAGACTGAGACCTAAGGTTTGGATTATAGGACACTTTGCCTCCCTTGACACCTTAGCACCACCTTACTAAATAATAACTACTTACAGCATTTCCTTTTACCTAGTACATCGTGTATGTCTGTCAATTAAAAAAAAAGACACTAAAAAGCAAAAATAATATAATTTGAAAAAATAGAGTACTCATCAGAACCAGGCATGGCAGGATGCAGAAATTATAAGCCCAGGAATTTAAAACATTAATGATTAATATGCTAAGTGCTCTAATGAAAAGTAGACAGCAAGCAAGACAGATGGCAGTGGATCCAGAAAGATGAAAATCCTAAGAAAAAAATAAAAGAAAAAATACTAAAAAGAGATAAAAAACACCATAACAGAAATGAAGAATGACTTTGATAGGCTTTTTAGGAGACTGGACACAGCTGAGGAGAGAATCACTTACCTTGATTTTTACAGATTTAGCAACAGAAATTTCCCAAACTAAAAAACAAAGAAAAAAGATTGCAAAAAATAGGTAACAATATCCAAAAACTGTGGAACAAATAGTGGAAATATGTATAAAGGGAATACCAAAAAAAAAGAAAAAGAAAAATAAATAGAAAAAAACCTTTGAAATAATAAGTCTGAGAATTTCCCCAAATTATTATCAGATATGAGATCACAGATCCAGGAAACTCAGAGAATACCAAGGAGCATAAATGCCAAAACAAAGTAGAAAACAAAACACTACACTGGCATATTATTTCAAACTATAGAAAATCATAGGTAAAGAAACAATCCTGAAATAAGCCAGAGTTCAAAAACACTTTGCCTATAGAGGAACAAAGAATTACATCTGATTTCTCCTCAGAAATCATGCAAGCAAGAGGAGAGTAGAGTGGAATATTAAAGGTGCTGGGAGGAAAGGTGACAACCTGGAATGATGTATCCTGTGAAATATTCCTTCAAAAGTGAAGGAGAAATGAAACCTTCCTCAAACAAAAGTTGAGAAAATTTGTTGCCAGTATACTTGCCTTGCAAGAAATGTTTTAAAAAAGTTCTTCAGAGAGAAGGACAATAATATAATTTAGGCCAAAAACTCAGATCTTCACAAGGAAAGGGAGAGCATTAAAGAAGCAAAAAGTGAAGATAATAAAAACTTTTATGTTTCTTATGATTAATCTATCTAACAGATAACAGTTCGTTCAAATAATAATAGCAGTAATGTGCTCGATTATGTATGCCTATGTACATGTCTTGTGTGGCTATACTATATATGCTTATGATAAGTGAAATGGTTGACAATAATAATACAAGGGATAAGAAACAGAAATTAGGATTATTTTCTTATTATAAGGCACTCACATTACCTATGAAGTGCCAAACTATTTTAAAGTGGACTTATATTAGTTGCAAATGTACACTGCAAACTCTAGGGTAACCACTTAAAAAGTAATATGTATATATGTATGACATATGCTAAGAAAGAATAGAATATGTAATCTCAATTAACATGCTCAATTAATACCATAAAAGGTAGAAAGACTGAAAGACAAAAATTGGAACAAAGAACAAGGACAACAAATAGAAAACAATAAGAAATATGGGGCCGGGCACGGTGGCTCAAGCCTGTAATCCCAGCACTTTGGGAGGCCAAGCCGGGTGGATCACGAGGTCAAGAGATCGAGACCATCCTGGTCAACATGGTGAAACCCCGTCTCTACTAAAAATACAAAAAATTAGCTGGGCACGGTGGCACGTGCCTGTGATCCCAGCTACTTGGGAGGCTGAGGCAGGAGAATTGCCTGAACCCAAGAGGCAGAGGAACGGTGAGCCGAGATCGTGCCATTGCACTCCAGCCTGGGTAACAAGAGCGAAACTCCGTCTCAAAAAAAAAAAGGAAATATGGTAGATATTAGTCCAACTATGTCAATAATCACCTTGAATGTCAATGATCTAAATTTACCAATTAAAAGAGTAACAATGTGGGAGTGGATCAAAAAGCAAGACCCAAGTATATGTTGTCTTTAAGAAACCCACTTTAAATATAAATACAGATAGATATACTATGCTAACTCTAATCAAAAGAAAGCAAAAGTGTCTACTTAATTTCAGACAAAGCAGACCTCAAAGCAAGTTAAATTATCAAGGATAATGAAGGACATTAATAATAAAGGGGTCAATTTTCCAGAAAGACAATTCATAATGTGATTGTATCTAACAAGAGAGCATCAAATTACGTAAAGCAAAAAGTGATAGAAATGAAAGTAGAAATAAATGAAACCATTATTATAGTTGGACACTTCAACACAACTCTGTCAGAAGTGAATGAATCCAACAGGCAGAAAATCAGTGAGGACACAGTTGAACTCAGTAACACCATCAATTAACTGAATATAATCAACATCTGTAGCCTACTTCATGCAACAGCAGCAGAATACACATTCTTCTCATGCTTCTCATGCTTTTATGAACATTTATGAAGATATACTACATTTTGGGGCATAAAACACACCTTAACATATTTAAAATAATAGAAATCATACAGTGTCAGCTTTCAGACTGCAATGGAGTTAAACTAGAAACCAATAACAGAAAGGTAACTAAAAAGTTTAGGTGATGGCCGGGTGCGGTGGCTCAAGCCTGTAATCCCAGCACTTTGGGAGGCCGAGACGGGTGGATCACGAGGTCGAGATATCGAGATCATCCTGGTCAACATGGTGAAATCCCGTCTCTATTAAAAATACAAAAAAAAATTAGCTGGGCACGGTGGTACGTGCCTGTAATCCCAGCTACTCGGGAGGCTGAAGCAGGAGAATTGCCTGAACCCAGGAGGCGGAGGTTGCGGTGAGCCGAGATCGCGCCATTGCACTCCAGCCTGGGTAACAAGAGCGAAACTCCATCTCAAAAAAAAAAAAAATACAAAAATTAGCCAGGCATGGTGGTGGACCCCTATAATGCCACTTACTTGGGAGCCTGAGGCAGGAGAACTGCTTGAAGCCAAGAGCAGAGGTTGCAGTGAACCAGGATCATACCACTGCTCTCCAGCCTGGGTAACAGAGTGAGACTCCATCTCAAAAAAAAAAAGGAAAGAAGATGGAAATGATATTAGAATCTATGAGACACAACCAAATTAAGACCCATTAAATGCCTATATAAAGAAAAATGAAAGCATGAAAAAAATGAATAGAACATTCAACTCAAAAAAAGCTAGAAAAAAATGTAAACTGAAAGAAAGCAGAAAGGAGAAATGAATGATGATTAAACAGAATTAGTGGGACTGGGAAGCAGGGTAACAGTAGGAACCAAAAATGAAAGTTTGTTTTTGTTTTTGTTTTGCAAAAGGCGGATAGAAAGATAAACCACTAGCAGTGTTTTATTTCGGAAAGTATAGGAGATAACTTGGGAGACATAATCATTAAAACATGGGAAAATTTAAAATATAATGAGAGTAGTTCACACAACTCTATACACCCAAATTTGAACATCTAGCTCAAACAAATGACTTTCTAGTAAAATATAATTTGCCAGAACCAATCCTAGTCATATGTGTAAAGACTGGAAAACAATATTGTTATGATGGCAATACTCCCAAATTGATGAACAGATTCATCGCAGTCGCTATCAAAATCCCAGTTGTCTTTTTTTTTTTTTTTTTTAAGAAATTGACAGTTACTTCTAAAAATTTTTTTTTTTTGAGATGGAGTTTCGCTGTTGTTACCCAGGCTGGAGTGCAACGGCACGATCTCGGCTCACCGCAGCCTCTGCCTCCTGGGTTCAGGAAATTCTTCTGCCTCAGCCTCCTGAGTAGCTGGGATTACAGGCATGTGCCACCATGCCCAGCTAATTTTTTGTATTTTTA
>CAUYOR010028569.1:0-16061 GCA_963573925.1 Callimico goeldii | reverse complement strand
ACTATGCCCAGCTAATTTTTTTTTTTTTTTTATTTTTAGTATAGATGGGGTTACACCATGTAAACCAGGATGGTCTCGATCACTTGACCACATGAACCACCCGCCACGGCCTCCCAAAGTGCTGGGATTACAGGCTAGCGCCACCCTGCCCGACCCCAGGCTGGTCTTTAACTCTTAACCTCAGGTGACACACCTGCCTCAGACTCCCCAAGTGCTGGACTTGCAGGTGTGAGCCACTGTGCCCAGCCAATAATTTTTTTTTAATAGAGAGAGGAGGCTCGTTGTGCTGGGCAGGCTGGTCTTGAATCCCTGGCCTCAAGCAATCTGCCCACCTCAACCTCCCAAAGCACTATGGTTACAGTGTGAGCCACCACGCCCAGCCCAAGCAGGGGAACTCTATTCCACTCTGACACTCCTAAAGCAGAGTCTGCCATCCTGAAATCAACTTGGGCTTTCGAATCCTGTTGCCCCTGTGGCTGGCAGGCTCAGCCCTGAGTGCACAGAGTGAGGCCAGGCTGAGCAGCGTAGAAGCGTCTCCTTCCGTGTTCAGGAGGTCCTCGTTACCTGTGAGGATGGATATTGACTGAGGCTTCTTCCCCAGGGATATTGCTACCTGGAACTTCGTGTGCCTTTCCTTGTCATTTAATTAATTAGTTTATTTATTTATTGAGAGGGAGTCTCACTCTGTTGCCCAGGGTGGAGTGCAGTGGTGTGATCTCAGTTCATTGCAACCTCCACCTTTCGGGTTCAAGTGATTCTCCTCCCTCAGCCTCCTGAGTAGCTGGGATTACAGGCACGCACCACCACACCCAGGTAATTTTTGTATTTTTAGTAGAGATGGGGTTTCACCATGTTGACCAGGATGGTCTCGATCTCTTGACCTCGTGATCCACCCGCCTTGGCCGCTCAAAGTGCTAGGATTATAGGCGTCAGCCATAGCACCTGACCTGCCTTTCTACCCCCCCTTTTTGAAAAAATGTTTTTAAATTTTAATTAATTTTTTTTGAGACAGTGTCTTGGTCTGTCACCCTGACTGGAGTGTGGGGAGTCACAGCAGCCTTGTACTCCTGGACTCAAGTGATTCTCCCGCCTCAGCCTCCTGAACAGCTGGGACTGCTGACGCGCACCACCATACCTCGCTAATTTTTTAATGTTTTAATAGAGTCAGGGTCTCACATGTTTCCCAGGCTGGTCTCAAATTTCTGGGCTTAAGCGATCCTCATGGTGGTGCTCGCCTATAGTCCCAGCTACTCAGGAGGCTGAGGCAGGAGAACTGCTTGAGCCCAAGAGGCAGAAGTTGCAGTGAACTGAGATCATGCCACCGCACTCCAGCCTGGGCAGCAGAGTGAGACTCCATCTCAAAAAAAAAAAGCTGGGTGTGGTGGCGTGCACCTGCAATCCCAGCTACTCGTGAGGCGGATGGGGGGAGGATCCTCTGAGCCCAGGAGGTTGAGGCTGCAGTGAGCTGTGATGGTGCCAATGCACTCCAGCCTGGGCAACAGTGAGACCCAGTCTCAAAAAAAAAAAAAGAGAGAGGGTATTTCATGACAGTTCTCTGTTGCCGTGTCTCCCTCCCTCTGTGTGAGAGGGCTTATTACACACATCTCAGACGTCACAGAGCCCGGCACACAGAGTCCTCGCAGAGGTGTGTGGAATGCACAGAGGAACAGTGAGCCATGGAGGTGACGGTCCCGCCATCCTCTGTGCAGTTCAGACCCATGGGGAGCTGAGTCCAAGTCCGGGGAGGCAGATTCCTCCCCAGGGCCCCCCACTATCACCTAAGAGCACATGGGAGAGCCAGAGGTGAAAGAGCCGGCTCCGCTGCGCTGCGAGCTGGGTGGCACTGCTCATGGGTGCTCAGCACAGCCGTGGGAAACGGAGGGGAGGGGCAGAGCCTTGAGTGGGGCTCTGTGCTCTACCCTCTGTGGGACCTCAGGCGGATTACCCAGTTCTCCAGCTTTGAGAGTTGGTTAACTTGCCTGCCTCTCACTGGGCACCTACCTCATGGAGCTCTGTGAGGCTTAAATGGAGGCAAAGTACGTAAAGAACTCAGAGAGGTAGGCTGAGAAAAAGGGCGTCTGCTTCTGCAGTGCCCGGCGCCAGGCTTGCTACTGGCACACTGGGATTGAGTGGGCTCCCCGGCCCCTTGCAGTCTCCCAGGTGCGGGGCAGGGACAGCTCCACGCGGGGGGCTGGAGGCAGGACTGCCAAGAGGAAGGAGATTAGGCGGAGGCATGCTTTCCTCCTGCTTCCAGCCTTTCACCCAGCCCGACTTCTTAAAAGGAATTGCTGTATAAACAACCTGGAGGCATTAAAGGAAATTTTAGAGGAAGAGCAAACGGCCTCTGATCTTAGCTTTCCAGCCCAGCAGGGTGGTTTCTCTGTCTAGTTCTTCCTGCTTGTCTAGTATGCACATATTTCATTTCACTGTAGTCAGTCATTATTTCACTGTTTGTTTCTGTAATATTTTTATCATAATCTTGTAGTCGTCACAATCCTATTCATTCACAATCCTGTAGTCTTCAAAAGTAGAATTTTTTTTTTTTGAGACGGACTCTTGCACTGTCACCAGGGCTGGTATGTGTGCAATGGCGCAATCTCAGCTCATGGCAACCTCCGTGTCCCAGGTTCACGCCATTCTCCTGCCTCAGCCTCCCAAGTAGCTGGGATTACAGGCGCCTGTCACCACGCCTGGCTAATTTTTCGTATTTTTAGTAGAAATGGGGTTTCACTATGTTGAGCAAGCTGGTCTTGAACTCCTGACCTTGTGATCCACCTGCCTCCACCTCCCAAAGAGCTGGGATTACAGGCATGAGCCACTGCACCCAGTCCATTAAGTGGCATTTTTAATGGCAAACTGATACGCCACCAAGCTGATGTGCCATCAATTATTTCTTCATTATTCTCTTGCTGGATATTTTCTTCTTTTTATTGTTGAAGAACAACATATTTGTACATAGTTTTAACTTTTTTTTTAGAGGGAGTCTCAGTGCATTGCCCAGGCTGGAGTGCAGTGGTGCAATCTTGGCTCACTGCAGCCTTGGTCTCCCGCCTCAGCCTCCTGGATAAGTAGGACTGCAGGGATGTACAACCAGGCCCAGCTGAATTAAAAAAAAATGTGGCTGGTGCAGTGGCTCACACCTGTTATCCCAGCACTTTGAGAGGCTGAGGCGGGTGGATCACACTCAGGAGATCGAGACCATTCTGGCCAACATGGTGAAACCCCGTCTCTACTAAAAGTACAAAAATTAGCTGGGCATGGTGACTTGCACTTGTATTTCCAGCTACTCAGGAGGCTGAGGCAGGAGAATCGCTTAAACCCGGGAGGCAGAAGTTGCAGTGAGCTGAGATCACACCACTGTTTTTCAGCCCGGGAGACAGAGTGAGGCTCCACCTCAAAAAATTTTTTTTGTGTTTTAGTAGAGACGAGGCCTCACTGCGTTGCCCAGGCTGGCCTCAAACTCGTGAGCTCAAGCGATCCTCCCACTGCAGCCTCCCGCAGTGCTGGGATTACAGGGTGAGCCAGTGCGCCTGGCCTGGCTACCAGTCTTGATTAGCTATTTGTGAACCTCGTCTTCTGTCGTATCTGATGAAAGCTTTTTCTCCAGTCTCTCTCCCATTTTTCTTTTTCAAAATTATACCTTTAAAAAGTTATAAAAGCAATACATGTTTATGGTAGGAAATCTGAAAAATAGAGGAAAAGTAATAAAATACATGCCACCGCCTAAAATTAACCTTCATGACCCGTTTCTTGGTTTGGTTTTGAGACAGGGTCTTGCTCCCTCTCCCAAGCTGGAGTCGGGATGAGCCGCTGTGCCTGCTTTTATCATCCTGTTTCAAAACCAACCGTAAAATGATCATTCGACTCCATTGGAAAATGAGAATATGGACTGGTTGTTGGATGATATTAAGGAATTTGGGGTTTTTTTTTTTTTTTTTTTTTTTATTTTTTGAGATGGAGTCTTGCTCTGTCACCCAGGCTGGAGTGCAGTGGCACGATCTCAGCTCACTGCAACCTCCGCCTCCCGCGTTCCTCCCAAGTAGCTGGTGCTTCAGGCGCCTGTCACCACGCCCGGCTAATTTTTGTATTTTTAGTAGAGACGGGGTTTCACTATGTTGACCGGGCTGGTCTCGATCTCTTAACCTTGGGATCTGCCCGCCTCGCCCTCCCAAAGTGCTGGGATTACGGGTGTGAGCCACCGTGCATGGCTGGAATTTTTGTTAGTTTTGTGGGGGCATAAAGGCAGGGCAGATGTATGTTTTCAAAAACCCTTATCAGTTTTCATGCTTACTGGAGTATTTACGGGAAAATTCATGTTACTTCTTGGATTTGCTTTTAAAAACTCCAGCATGAAAAAATAAAGAGCAGATCTGGGGAAATTAGACAAAACCCAGTTCGCAGTATTTGTCGATACTAGATAGTGGGTATTCATTTCATTGTTCTTTCTACTTTTACGTACATCTGAAATTTTCCGTGATGAGAGTTTTAAAAGTTACCTGCTCACAAGGACTCCCAGGCTCCCCTTACCTGAAACTCCAATCCGGCCTCTGTGGCTGGCTCTCACGCTCCTCACCCCTGTTCTGTTTTCCTCCTTGGCATTTTATCACAATCTGAGATTCTAAACGTGTTCTTATATGTCTGGTCGTCGCGCATTCTTACCTCTCTCCTCAGGAATGTGGACTCCATCAGGAAGGAATTTTACTCTGTTTTCTTCTCTGCCTTTGCTATCAACAGTGCCTGCGTAGTCAAAAAAATTGTCACGTGACAAGCAAACTCACTGTTAACATTTTTCTTCGTTAGTTTTTTGTTTTTTCTGAGACAGACTCTCACTCTGTCACCCAGGTTGGAGTACAAAGGCAGGATCTTGGCTCACTGCAGCCTCAGCCTCAGAGGCTCGAGAGATCCTCCCACCTCAGCCTCCTGAATGCCTGGGATTGTAAGCACGCATCACCACGCTCCGCTGATTTGTACTTCTTGTAGAGACAGGGTCTCTCTGTGCTGTCCAGGCTGGGGTGTAGTGGTGCCAACACGGCTCACGACAGCCTCAACCTCCGAGGTTCAAGCGATCCTCCCCCCCAGCCTCCCACCTCAGACTACAGCCATGAGCCACCATGCCCTACCAATAAAAACTTTAAAAGGCCTTTTTAAACCATCAAGGCTGGAGGCGTTAGGGATTGTTGTTGTCGTTGTTACTACTCTTTTTTTTTTTTTTTTTTTGAGATGGAGTCTCACCCTGCCCCCAACGCTGGAATGCAGTGGAGTAATCTCAGCTCACCGCAACCTCCACCTCCTGGGTTCAAGTGATTCTCCTGCCTCAGCCTCCTGAGTAGCTGGGATTACAGGCTTGTGCCACCACTCCGACTAATTTTTGTATTTTCAGTAGAGATGGGTTTTCACCACGTTGGCCAGGCTGGTCCTGAACTCCTGAGCTTAAATGAGCTGCCTGCCTCGGCCTCCCAAAGTGCTGGGATTACAGGCGCCCGGCTCCAGGCCGCATTCCTTAATGGGCATGCATTTAAATGTCCAGGCAGTAAAACTTAGGGACTGCTTCACAAACAGGAAATACCACACCAATATTTAAAGAATGAGCAAACCCTGTTTTTAAGAATTTACACACACCAGAAACAAAGTGGAAAACCGAGGCCCAGGTTTAGGATAGCTCTCTAGACAAAACCAACAAAGAGAGGCTGATCTTTGAGGAAATAATCCTATCAAATATCCCTACGGGGAGAAGGCCCCTGTCAGGAGGAAATGGTTAGAGCTGCTGTATTTCCTCTGTGGTACTTTCATCACTTTTTAAGGGAATTCATCACAGGCCTTCAATCTCCGGCCAGTCTGGGCACAGATGTGCAGGGGCTGACCCAGCAAGGGGTGGAAGAAAGATTCCCCTCTGCTTCCCTGTCACGGGCTTCTCCCACTTCCTCCCTCCCTCCTGCCGCCCTGGCCAGTCCAATCATTCCCTGGACTGACCCGGTCACCCCCAGCCCACTGTCCTCCTTCACTCAGGCACACGCCGTTTCCAACCCCGAGAGCCGGCTCACTTGCAGAACTATAAAAACACAGGCATCGTCTGGGCACGGCGGCTCATGCCCAAAATGCCAGCACTTTGGGAGGCCGAGGAGGGTGGAACTCCTGAGGTCAGGAGTTCAAGACAAGCCTGGCTAACATGGTGAAACCCCATTTCTACCAAAAATACAAAAGATTAGTTGAGCATGGTGGCGCGTGCCTGCGGTCCTAGCTACTTGGGAGATGGATGTCGCGGTGAGCCGGGATCGCGAAATTGCGCTGCAGCTTGGGCAACGAGAGTGAGACTCCATCTCAAAAACAAAACAAAACAAAACAAAACAACAGCAACAACCAACCAGAGTCAGGCTGGCCACCGCAGCTCACACCTGTAATCCCAGCACTTTGGGAGGCCGAGGCGGGGAGGATCCCTTGAACCCAGGAATTCGAGACCAGCCTGGGCAACATGGTGAGCCCCTGTCTCTACTAAAAATACAAAAAATTAGGAGGATGATGATGCTCACCTGTGGTCCCACCTACTTGGGAGGCTGGGGTGGGAGGATCCCTTGAACCCAGGAAGCAAATGCAGGTTGCAGTGAGCCGAGATCACACCACTGCACTCCAGCCTCATCGACAGAGGGAGTCTCTGTGTCACAAGAAGCCCAAGAAAACGCAGACGTGCCCCCCTCCTCTGCCCACCTTTGCAGGTTCCCACCCTGGAGGTCTGGGGGAGGGAAGGAGTCTGTCCTTTTCGCGGCCCTCTGTGGTTTTCAGATGAGCGGGTTTAAGGACGTACTCCACGTACCTTTTACTCCTCCTTCGGCCCCAGACCCCGGCACGGTGCCTGGCTAGATTACATGTGCTTAAGTATGGAGCAAATGAATGAACGGAAGGAAACTTCTCCTAAGTCCTTATACGTGTGTCCAGAAGGTGTCACGTCCTTTGATGTTCCCAGCCGTTTTGGGAGGCAGGGGATCGATGGGCATTATTGTCCCCATTCAACAGAGGCCCAGAGAGGTGACGGGAATTCCCCAAGGTCGCAGCTGGAGGGGTCAGGGGCTGCCTCCCTCTACCAGGCTGATTTCCAGAGACTTAAGGTGGGGGCTGAGTTTAAGGAGGGGAGAAAGGAAAACTCATCCCATTACCTAGTGGGGAGAGAGGAGCAGGGGCAAAGGAGAGAAACAAGGAAAAGAAAGAAGAGGGGAAGGTTAGAGGTGCCTAAAAGTCGGGAAATGGAGGAAGACATCAAGATAACAAACACAAGGCTGGCCGGGCGTGGTGGCTCGCGCCTGTAATCCCAGCACTTAGGGAGGCCGGGGTGGGCGGATCATTTGAGGTCAGGAGTTCAAGACCAGCCTGGCCAACATGGTGAAACCCCTATCTCTACTAACAATTAAAAAAAAATTAGCGCCAGGTGCAGTGGCTCATGCCTGTAATCCCAGCACTTTGGGAGGCCGAGGTGGGTGGATCACAAGGTCAGGAGTTCAAGACCAGCCTGGCCAACATGGTGAAACCCTATCTCTACTAACAATTAAAAAAAAAAATTAGTGCCAGGTACAGTGGCTCACACCAATAATCCCAGCACTTTGGGAGGCCGAGGCGGGTGGATCACGAAGTCAGGAGATGGAGACCAGCCTAACCAACATGGTGAAACCCCGTCTCTACCGAAAATACAAAAATTAGCTGGGCGTGGTGGTGTGCACCTGTAATCCCAGCTACTCAGGAGGCTGAGGCAGGAGAATCACTTGAACCTGGGAGGGCGGAGGTTGCAGTGAGCCGAGATCAAGCCATTGCACTCTAGCCTGGGCGACAGAGTGAGACCGTCTCAAAAACAAAAACAGGCAACAACAACAAAACCTAAGAGGCCAGTGCAGATGCAGGTGGAGGGAGCGGGAGGGAGCAGGAGGGAGCGGGAGCCTGGGTCAGGCAGATGCAGGTGGAGGGAGCGTGAGCCCGGGTCAGGCAGATAGAGGTGGAGGGAGCGTGAGCCCGGGTCAGGCAGGGCGGCTTACACCGGGCCGCAGAGGGAGACGGAGCCACTCCACAGAAGACAGCGAAGAGGCCGTCGGCTGCAACGGCTACCTCTGGACACTGGTCCCTGAGCTTGAGGCTTCCTTTGGAGTCAGAGCTCTGAGCCCAGAGCCCCTGTGGGAAACACGTCCCTCCACCGACCACGACCTCTGCCCCACAACCGTCCCCCCAGGCCTGTGTGTGTTGAGCCAGCTGCCCTGCATTTTTTGAACGATTTTTAACTTGCAGGCTGTACCTGCTGAACCAGAATGTCTGGCCAAGACCTGTTACCTAACAGCCCAGACCATCTGGCTGCCAACAGCAACTGCAGCCCTGGCCCCAGGCAGGTGTGGGCCGACCAGCCAAGGAGGGCAGGAGGGGAACCGAATGAGTCCCCTTCCCGCCCAGAGGGCTGAGCAGAGTGGATCTAATCTGATTCCTCCACCCAGAAGCCCTTAAAATGCAGCTTTTGTTTGTTTGTTTGAGACGGACTTTTGCTCTTTTTCCCCGGGCTGGAGTGCACTGGTGTGATCTCGGCTCACCGCGACCTCCGCCTCCCGGCTTCAAGCGATTCTCCTGCCTCAGCCTCCTGAGTAGCTGGGATTACAGGCACCCGCCACCACGCCCAGCTAACAATAGTTTTGTTTTGTTTTGTTTGATGTAGTCTCGCTGTCTCCAGGGTGGAGTGCAGTGGTGTGATCTCAGCTCACTGCAACCTCCACCTGCGTTGAAGCGATTCTCCTGCCTCAGCCTCCCGAGCAGTAGGACTACAGGCGCGCACCACCACGCCGGGGTAGAGACGGGTTTCACCAAAATGCAGCTTTGTTTTAAGCCTTCCTGAAGGGTTTGGGCCAGATCTAGAAAACAGCCTCACTGCGGAGGATGTGCCAAGTGTAACACTCTGACCAGGCGACGGGACGCTTTCTCTGTACCTCCTTTAAGACGGTCTCTGATGAATAGAAACGGTCATGGCTGGAGAGCAGGGATGGACGGTCCAGCTTCTGAAAGGCCTTGTCTGGCCGATGACTCATATCCCAGACCAAGAGACTCCACACACCGTACCTGACTGCTCAGCTGGGAACAAGACCAGACCTCAAAATAGGTTTGCAGGATTCAGATGAGAAGCCGAGCTCAACCCGGCCTCTGAGGCTGCCCGGGGCACACCTGAGCAGAGAGAAGGAGGAAGTCAGATGGCCATCAGGGTGCCAGAGTGTGCGTTACACTGCATTTCCAGCATGACAATCCACACCACAATGACAGCCTAGACCCCAGAGAACCTGGAGAGGCCAGGGGAGATGGAATTGTGGCAAGCCCGCACTGGCAGGGACCACCGGGAGCAGCTGGTCCAGCCTCCTCTTCTTCAAGAGGGTGAGCCGCTCGCCCACAGTCACATAGAGAAGGAGGGGCCCCAAGGCTGGCAGGTCAGCAGCAAGCAGTTGGCTCCAGGCCTTAAGGGCCTCCAAGAACTCTGAAGGGTGAGGATGGGCCAAGCTCTGGAGGCCGCTGGGTGGGTTCAAGGGGAGTGTTCAACAAGCCCTTCTGGTTTTTTTTTTTTTTTTGAGATGGAGTCATGCTCTGTCGCTTAGGCTGGAGTGCAATGGCGTGATGTCGGCTCACTGCAGCCTCAGTCTCCTGGGTTCAAGAGATTCTCCTGCCTCAGCCTCCCAAGCAGCTGGAACTACAGGCACTCGCCACTGGCTCAGCTGATTTTTGTATTTTTAGTAGAGATGGGGGTTCGCCATGTTGGTCAGACTGGTGTTGAACTCCTGACCTCAGGTGATTCTTCTGCCTCGGCCTCACAAAGTGCTGGGATTACAGGTGTGAGCCACCATGCAGGCCAGTTTTGTGTATTTTTAGTAGAGACGGGGTTACAGCATGTTGGTCAGGCTGGTCTCGAACTGCTGAGCTCAAGTGATCCGCCCACCTCAGCCTCCCAAAGCGCTGGGGTCGTGGGTGTGAGCCCCTACACCTTGTTTCTGTCACCCAGGCTGGAGTGCAGTGGCACAGTCTCGGCTCACCACAACCTCTGCCTCACAGGTTCAAGCAATTCTCCTGCCTCAGTCTTCCGAATAGCTGGGATCACAGGCACCAGCCACCATACCCAGCTAATTTTTGTATTTATTTTTTTAGTTGAGACGGGGTTTCACCATGTTGGTCAGGCTGGTCTCAAACTCCTGACCTCTAGTGATCTGTCCACCTCGGCCTCCCAAAGTGCTGGGATTACAGGCGTGAGCCACTGCCCCTAGTTCACCTGGAATGCTCTGATACCCTCTGGTCCACTGGGATATCTTCTCATCTTTCAGGTCTCAACCCAGAGCTTCTTCCTCTGGGAAGCCCTCTTGGTCTCCTCAGGCAGAGGCTGGTATTACTTTTCCCACGTGCCTGCAATAGCCTGTGATTTCCTCTCTCAACACTTACTTTTTATTAAAAATATTTTTTGGGGTGAGACAGGGTCTCACTGTTACCCAGGCTTGTCTCAAACTCCTAGTGTCAAGTGATCCTTTTGCCTCGACCTCCCAAAGTGCTGCAATTGCAGGCGTGAGCCACCGCGTCTGGGCCTCTCGGCGCGTACCGCCACACAGGCTCTCATGCTTCGTTTGCCTGTTGTGGGAGCAGCCTCTACTGTGACGCTCGGTGATCCCTGCCTCTTGGTACTTTCTGTGTAATACCCTTTCCTTGAATGTGGGCTGGGCTAATTGACTCATTTTTAAATTTATTTTTCAAAGACAGAGGCTCACTCTGTTGCCCAGGCTGGAGTACAGTGGTACAATCATAGCTCATTGCAGCCTCAAACTCCTGGGCTCAAATTCTCCCACCTTAGCCCCCAGAGTAGCCAGGACTCCAGGCGTGCACAGTGGTTTATCAAGACAGGGGAATTGCAACAGAGAAAGAGTTTAATACATGTAGAGCTGGCCAAATGAGATACCAGAGTTTTATTATTACTCAAATTAGCCTGCCCCAAAATTCAGAGGCCAGGGTCTTCTGAAGAGAGTTTGGCAGGCAGGGGGCTAGGAGCGTGTGCTGTTGCTTGGTTGGCAATGCAATCATGGGGTGTGGAAACTGGCCCTTGTGCTCTGAGTCAGCCTCTGGGTAGTGTCCATAGAGGAGCTGCTGGTTGGGACGGGGCCTTCTGGTCATCAGTAATGTGAAACCCTGAAAAGAGATTTCGAAAGGCCAGTCCGAGCTTTTACAATAGTGCTGTTATTTACAGGAGGAAGTGGGGAAGTGGCAATCCTTGTGACTTCTGGAATAGTGGCTGGTAATCATTTCAGACACCCACATCTTAGCGGAATTCGTGCCCCTTTCACCCTCCTCACCTGGTGGCCTTTCTTTAGTTTTACAAAGACAATTTAGTTTTGGAAGGGCCTGTTTCATTCAAACTATAAACTAAATCCCTCCCAAAGTTAGCTTGGTCTACACCTTTGAACGACCAAGGGCGGTTTGGAGGTTGAAGGTAAGATGGGGTTGATTAGGTGAGATTTCTTTCACTGTCATCCTTTTTTTTACTGTTATAACTTTTGCAAAGGTGGTTTCGAATATAGCAAGAGAAAGGCAACTTCATTTTCCTGTATCCCAAGGACAGACCCATGTGGCAAGGACGCCTTTAGCCACAGTCAGCAGGTACTTGAGGCTGGTCAGCTGCCACGTGAGTGACCTTCAGAGCAGGTCCTCCTTCAGCCACGCCTCTGAGATGACCGCAGCCCTGGAGATCACTTGACCATCTTGTTGTGACACACTGAGTCAGAGGCACCCAGCTAAGCTGCGCCTCGATTCCTGATTCACAGAAGCTGTGAGACAACAAATATTCATTGTTTTCAGCCTCTGACTTTGGAGTAAGTGATTACACAACAGGAGATAACCAGCACGACTGTCTTCTCCAGAACTGTGATTTGTTCATCTCTAGATCTGCTGGGATAACCCACGGGACAGTGAGAAGATCCTACAAGCTTTAGAAAGCAAAACAAAACAAAAAACCGGGTTTCACACAAAGGATCAAGGACCAGAACAGGGCTGAGCCTGGTGGCTCACACTTGGGAGGTTGAGGCAGGAGGATCACTTGAGCCCAGGAGTTTGAGACCAGCCAGGGCAACATAGCAAGCTATGTCTCCACTAAAGTTAAAACGTACATCCTAGCTGGCATGGCGGTGCACGCCTGCAGTCCCAGTTAAAACGTACATCCTAGCTGGGCATGGCGGTGCACACCTGCAGTCCCAGCTACTGGGGTTGGGGTGGGGTGGGGGGTGCTGAGGTGGGAGGGTCCTGAGCCAGGCAGGTCGAGGTTGTGAGCCCTTATTGTGACACTGCACTCCCATGTGGGCCACGGAGGGTGATCCTGTCTCAAAACAACAAATAAAAAGAATCAGAATGGCATCAGGCTTCTCGACAGCAACTCCGACTGCTAGAAGGCAGTGGAATGGAATCTCTACATTTCTTTTCTCTTTTTTTTGAGATGGAGTTTTTCTCCTGTCACCCAGGCTGCAGTGCAGTGGTGCAATCTCAGCTCACTGCAACCTCCACCTTCTGCTTTCAAGCAATTCTCCTGCCTCAGTCTCCCAAGTAGCTGGATGACAGGTGCCCGCCGCCATGCCCGTCTAATTTTTATATTTATTTAACTCACTGGGGTTGGTAGAGACAGGGTTTCACCATGTTGTCCAGGCTGGTCTTGAACTCCTGACCTCGTGATCCACCCGCCTCAGCCTCCCACCGTGCTGGGATTACAGGCATGAACCACTGCACCCAGCCAGGATCTCTAAATTTCTTTTTTTTTTTTTAACCAGAGAAAGCTATTTTAATTTTCTATTAAACATTCTTCCAAAAGCATTATTTTATCCCATACCTCACCGAATTGTAAGAAATAACATCAGTATTAGAAAAACTAGGAAAAAAAGATAAATGGTGATAATTACACTTATATGAAAAATGCAAATTACAACAAAGGACTAAGAACCTTATACATTTGTATATGAGATTATAATTTGAAAACTGTGCATCTCAAAGCAAACTTTACTATTCAATTATTCTTAATGATAGTGTTTAATGACTAATACACTGATTTTTCCAGAAGGAAACCCATTTAAAAATATTTTTATTTTAAAAATAAGCCTGTGTTCAAGCTCTGATCATATTTCTTTTATTTTGGTTTGGGAAGAAATTACTGTTTCTGATGGCATGAAATACAAAATTTTTAGATTTTTTTAATCTCACTGATTTTAAGAACTATTAATGAGAAATTGATTCAGGACATTAAGTGCATAACGCTAATTACTGGCCAGCCGTCCGTTTTGTGTTTCTTAGCTCTCCCAAGGAAAACCGTTAAATTGAATCTTCAGCAGAATAATCCCTAAATATACTTTGTAAGCAAAACAAAGCTTTTTTCTTTACATAGGCTTTTGGATTTCACTGTTCCTAATTTTATTCTGAAACTCAATTTTACCCAGACCGTAATTACCGTATTAACTTTGTAATGCACAGTTGTATGCAGTTCAGCAAAGCAGTAGTGTAGTGAAGCTCTATTCACGCAGAACCCAGGAAAAAGAGGATTGGTCACACCCATTTAAAAACAAATCTGTTGCACACGATCTGCCAGTGTGTCGTCTTAGTCTAAATTCTGACAATGAAATATATGGGTCTATATCTAGATATCTCATCTGAATTTTCAAAAGTAGCCGAAGGGAGTTCACAGTTTAGCTCTGCCTGGGGGAAGCTGAAGATTTCGTAACTTCATAGCCAGATCCACGTTGCCAGTAATTTTCAATCTGCCTTGAAAGAGGGCCGACTGAGGATTCATTCTACCAGTCATTAAAGCCAGTAAGTCCGAGTCAGCCATTGATTGTGCAGTCAGCCTTCCTGTCTCTTCAAGTTTCCTCTCAATCTCCTTAAAGACAAGATTTGCCTTAAATCCATCACTTGCAGAGCTGGTAGGAGCAGCTTCAATCCGATGAGCTCTAAAAGACCTGGCGGCTTCAGGAAAACCCATCTTGTAGGGTGTTACAACCACAACTCCTCCAATGCCTAAATTACACCCGATCTCTAAATTTCTAAGGGAAAATGATATCCCACCTATGGCAAGTGTGAATGTGAAACGCTTTCAGAGAAGCGCCCAAAAATGGACCTCCCGAGCAGCCTTCTTTTTTTCCAGGACTGCTGAAGGATGTGCTCTGCCAAAATGAGGGGCTAAAATAAGAAGGCACTGAGAGCAGTACGCAGTGAAGAGCAAAGAACTCTCTAGATGATGGTGAAGGGAAATCCCAAGACAATAGCTGTGGCCCAGGCCTGGAGCAAAGCAGGAGGCTCTGAGATGGAACCTCAGAATGTTCTGAATATCTCCACTAAGGGGAGAGTCTGGGGTTGAAGTAGTCACAAATACATGTACTAGGCAAATGAAAAACAAAAAGACAAATTTTTTTACTTATCATTCCAACCTAGAGAAAGACAATTATTAACCATAGGATATACAAAATGTCATGTAGGAGAGTCAGCACAGTGTATACTACACCCGCCATGCAGAGAATGTATAGAGTGTATGCTACATCTGCCGTGCAGAGCGTATAGAGTGTATACTACACCTGCTGTTCAGAGTGTATAGAGTATATACTACACCCGCCTTGCAGAACTTATAGAGTGTATACTACACCCGCCGTGCAGTGTACAGAGTGTACACTACACCCGCCATGCAGTGTATAGAGTGTATACTACACCCGCCTTGCAGTGTACAGAGTGTATACTACACCCGCCATGCAGTGTACAGAGTGTATACTACACCCGCTGTGCAGTGTACAGAGTGTATACTACACCCACCGTGCAGTGTACAGAGTGTATACTACACCCGCCTTGCAGAGCTTATAGAGTGTATACTACACCCGCCGTGCAGTGTACAGAGTGTATACTACACCCACCATGCAGAGTGTATAGTGTATACTACACCCGCTGTGCAGAAAATTGTATAGCGTATACACCACACCCACTGTGCAGAGAGTTTATAAAGTCAAAAACACAACCAGTGAATGTGGATCTAAACAAATTCTCCACAAGACTAAATCAGGAGGAGGAGGAGGATGTAAAGTGTGCAGTGTGGTGGGGACGGAGAGCAAAAATGAGCTGCAACCTAACCGGTCACAGTGAAAAGGTCAGGCACAGTGGCTCAAACCTGTAATCCCAGCACTTTGAGAGACTGGAGTCCAGGAGTTCAAGACTAGCCTGGGCAACATAGGAAGACCCCTGTCTCTACAAATAATTTTTTTTTTGAGATGGGGTTTCACCATGTTGGCCAAGCTGGTCTGGAACTCCAGACCTCAGGCAATTTGCCCGCCTCGGCCTCCCAGAGTGCTGGGATTACAGGCATGAGCCACCACTCCCAGCGAAACAAATAATGTAAAAAATTAGCCAGGTGTGGTGGTACGTCCCTGAGGTCCCGGCTACTCAGAAGACTGAGGTAGGAGGATCACTTGAGCCCTGGAGGTCCAGGCTGCAGTGAGCTAGGATCACAGCACTGCACTCCAGCCCAGGCGAGAGAGTGAGACCCTGTCTGAAAAAAAAATCAATCTGAAAAAGTTGAAAGTGGCCAAGGCCCCACAGAGGTTCCCTGAAAAACCACTGCCATAGGCCCATTAATTAATAGAAAAAAGGCATACAAATTAATTTACATGCACATGGGGAGAACCGGAGTGTCCAGGCCCCGGTGGGGTTCAGAAGGTCACATACGGTCCTGACAACACAGTTCACGGAAGTAGGGAAGAGGGGAATAAAGGGTTACTAGGGAAAATAAATACATCTGGGAACAGAGATCGGCTGACATGTTATTTTGTGGCAAGTTCTGTTCAGGTTTGGTCACATTCCTGGTTTTTTTTTTTTTTTGAGACGGAGTTTCGCTCTTGTTACCCAGGCTGGAGTGCAATGGCGCGATCCCGGCTCACCGCAACCTCCGCCTCCTGGGTTCAGGTAATTCTCCCGCCTCAGCCTCCCAAGTAGCTGGGATTACAGGCACGCGCCACCATGCCCAGTTAATTTTTTGTATCTTTAGTAGAGACGGGGTTTCACTATTTTGACCA